>PRKT01001321.1:40096-52064 GCA_003671525.1 Saccostrea glomerata | reverse complement strand
CCCCCCCCCCTTTTTTTTTTACATGTAATTGCAGTTACTGTGTATCTGTGTTTATAATACCCCCCGCTTGAAAAACGGGAGAGGGCATATAGTAATCGGCATGTCAGTCCGTCTAGCTGTGCGTCCGTCTAGCTGTCCTTCTGTCTGTGTGTTACGCTTTGGGGTACCAATCATTTATCTACAAATCCTCTTATACAACTGAGTGAAACTAGATGAAACTTGTGCACCTATTATTTTTCATCTGACACATAGTTTTGGTTTATCGGCCACAGCAAAACATGGACTTTGCCATGGATATCTTCAAAATTCGCAACATACGAAATTATTGACTGTTTTCTAACCCACCTCTAAGACTCTTTTACAATAATTAAGATTTCAATATCAGTAGCTTTATGTCATCCCCATACCTCTGATGCGTATAAAAGTACACTACTTATTTAAGTATCAAAAACATATAACTGTGTTTCAACATTAAATGCATGTGCTTTTAATGAATTAGAAATAGCATATGAAGCTTCTCTACCTTGCTCTGCGGCGTGTTTTTGAGTTTTCCAAAATTTTCCGTTGTAATTAAATAACATTCCAAGATAAATAAAATCTTCAACAGTATCAACTATTTCATTACCATAAGTCCATTTTTCATTCTTTCTTATCTTACCATCATTTCTAAAAATAATTATTTTTGTCTTTTAAATATTAAATATAAGAATCCACATAGTAGTATATTTACATAATGAATTCAGCATTTATTGTAAACCTCCTGGGCTTTTAGACATAATCACCATATCATCTGCATACATAAGGATCAACAAACTTATTTCTTGTACATCTATACATTGACAATTTTCTTTAATAAATTGCATCTCAAAATCATTCACATATAATGAAAACACTGAGGGGGAGAATGTTTCACCTTGCATTAGTCCGGTGTCACTAGTAAAATATTCACTAAATAAGCAATTGTATTTCACACAACATTTTATACTTTGATACAATGCTTAAATGATTTTAAAATTTTTTTCTTGAATACCAATGTTTTCCTCCACAGTTTAATTCTATCTCTAAAGTCATAAACTTTTTTTATAATCAAAGGAAACAGCAGTATAAATGCATTTTCTTGCTGAAATATTTGTTAAAAAGTGATTGTAACACAAATATTGTGCACAATTTGGTTTTAGAAAAGGGCCTGTTGATAACTCTTATCTAAAACCAAATTGTGAAAAATAGTAATCAGACAAGTACCGACAGAGTTATTTGGTTTCTGTACTGTATATAAGTGATGAATGCCTAACGGAGAGAAAAGGCACATGTATAAATAAAAATTAACCTTTGTTAAAAATTCTGCAATTTTTGGCGGAGGGAAATCGATATACTTTTTACTTTCATTTGTGTTTTACCGTTCATGGTAGCTCAGTCGGTAGAGCGCTCGCTCCGTGATCGGGAGGTCGTGAGCTCGTAATTCGGCCGCGACTGACCTAGTCGATGAAATGGGTAGCAACTGTTCCTTCGCCATGCGCTCGGCACTTTGAAGTGAAAGTTGCGGGTCCTTCGGATGAGACCTTAAAAACCGATGCCCCATGTCAGGGGCAGGCGTTGGCACGATAAAGACCTCTCACTGCTTAATGGCCCTAATTGCCGAGTAAAGGTCAAAATTTGAAGCCCTTCACCGGCATACGGTGACATCTCCATATGAGTGAAAATTAACGAGAGGGACGTTAAACAATATACAATCAATCAATCAATCATTTGTGTTTTTCCAACTCTAATATAGACTATACTGTTTTAAACTTTACTCCTGCCTCATTTTGACAGACCTTTTGCCTTATACAAAAAAAAATATCGCTTCTTTTTAATTCTAAACCACAAAAATTTCACATTGCTACAAAATTTCCCAGAAAGTCTCACTAGCTTGAAGGATAGAATTAGCAAGGATTTTTTTCTTTTAATTTACTCAATTTTAATTCGTCTCGTTCTTATATACCCCGCTTTCACAAGGTCGGGTATCCTTTTTTGTCTAGCTGTCCGCCCGCCTGTCTGTGTTTCTGTTTGTAACACTTTCGTTTCCGCACAGTATCCCTAGAGGCTTTTGAGCCTTTGAGCAGAATTTTAGATCAAATAGTCACAGATATGCATCACGCAGCTAGGATAAGGCTGCCCGTAAAATATCAAACTTCTCAAACTGTAGTAACTTCTCTGAACTACCTTGATATGACGTCATAATAGAATATGACGTCAGGTCACTGCATATTTGAGCTGACATGACGAGGAAAGTGTCATAATTATTACACGGCATGTAGATTTATTATGGGGATTTGTGTTTAATTCAATAGTGAGGTTTGTTTTTTAAGCTTTTGTGTGCTGTTATAATTTTTACATTTGATATTTTAATATCTCCATTCCTTTTGCGTCTCCGATATGCATATTTTCAAGCAATAGCAAAAATTATGTTGGAAACGCTCCCCTTACACTTTCGTAGACAGAGTTGGAGTTTATGAATCATGTTTATATTGGACTGGCACAAGTGAAAGACAAGGATGAATTGAAGATATTTTGCGTGAATCTAAAAGAGAAGTATGTCTTCTAACTGAATTTTGCTGGGGGATCGTATGTAGTTTATCCGTTTTTATATAAATCGCAATAAAGAGTGGAAAATACCCCTTCTTACGTTGGTAATTTTAAGTTATTGTAAAATAATTTCTAAAGAAGAAAAAATTAAACCTACTCCCAGCATTTTTTATGTACAATGGATCACGATGAATTGGTCTATGAAACAAACTTTGCACAATATTTGTGTTATGCACTTGTGCCGATGCGATTTTTGTGCAACATTTAAGAATATCAACAATGTCCGTCACGTGATCAACACAGTCATCTGACATCACAGAAATGCTTTATCATAATACCTGATTAAACTCTTATCTCAAGTAGACTGCAATTTAAAACAAGGATAACATATTGAAATTAAAATCTATCTCAAAATACAATGTATATTTTTAAGCCATTTTAAGCCTTCGGCCAGCCTTATCATAACTTCGCACATAATCCTCTCTGTATTTCGAGGTCACAATGTCAAGGTTGTAAATCAGTACATTCTGTGTGGGTAAAACATTCATATCAAGGGGGGGGGGTATCTCATTAAGAAATTTTTTAAGCCTTTGAAAAAGAATTAATACAATTAAACCCTAAAGGTTCTCTCTCTCCTCTCTTAGAGTGCCCGCCTCCATTTGAACGCGCTCCCCTCGTTTCGCTTAGATATGCAATGCTTTCTTTCTCTCTTGTTGATCAGAACCAGACATTATCTAAGTTGTTACCTGTAATTTAGGATATATTGCTGATTTTGGATTTGGGTGGAATTAAATTCTTTATTGATTATTTCGAAGAGATACTATAACTTTGTATCTATATTTTGATATATTTATATTTCTAAGGTGCCAAACACAAACGTTTTGGCTGTGATATGTGCAATGAACTTCCTATTCGAGGAATGAAGTGGAAATGTCGAGAATGTGAGGATTATGATCTATGCACAGAATGCTATATGGAGGGAGATCATGATCAAGACCATATATTTGAAAGAAAACAAGACAATACCTCAGTGGAGTAAGTGTCTTCACTATAATCATAACTAAAACATTCTTGTAAGAATATATCACTAAATGTAGTAGCTTTGAATAATTGTACAGATATATATGCATGTATATTCAATTTCTATTTTATCTTGGTAACCATGATAAATATAAACGTGCAAAACTTCTTTTTTATTTTAAAGAATTGAAGTTGGATCTCGAATTGGATCGAAATACATACCTGCATACGGAGTTTTTCCTTTTCAAGAGGTTCAGTACAGAAAAGAAACAAAGACAAAGCAGAGAGGTATGATTTAACATAATTATATCGCGTCATTTCTTATCAGAAGGTCCACACTTTTCTGTAGTTTCAATTTCGGGTGATAAAAAAGTATAACGCAGATTTTTCGCCATTGGAAATTTTTGCGATTAAACTCCTAATGGGTTGCAATTTAATTTTGCGTTTTCGATTCAGCGGATGTTTTTTACCGCAAAAAATATATTTACTGTGTGCAGTTTAGGATTATTAAATTATGAAAGTTATCAGGACATTGCCTTGTTGTAAATTCATACAGACATTTTAATTAGATATGCATGAGAACATGTATTACGCTATTAAACTCAATTATTAAACAATTAGTTTTGAGATACTCTACTTAAGGTATGCCTAGACCAAATTGAAGATAAATATTGTAGTAGCAGCACTAGTCCACCTAAACAACAATTATCCTGACACCGCAGACGTTTATTTTATATGGTCTATCAAAATATTTCTATTAAATATATAGATAATGATAAGGAATGCACCAAAACCATTCTAAATTCATTTGGGATTTTCATTTTAAGCTCTAACAAGCAAACCCAAAACCATCCAAAAAATACACGTGTAAAATGCACTGAGGCGTAACTTATACACGTACTGTCTTTGTGTAATTTGGATAAAATTCATAAGATGATCAAGTCATATTGAATGCGGATTTCTCCTATGAGGGAAATTCTGCAGAAAATGACAACTGCAGAAAATACCGGTTATACGGTATACAGAAAATAAGAGATTTAATGGTCACACAAGTAACATATGCAACTGGCTAGGTAAAAACAAAAATAAGTTCAATAAGGAGAATAATTATAAAAGTGCATTCAAGCTTTTAGGGGGGTGAACAAACATAAATCTGCTCATAATTACGCCTTGTTAAGAATGTTATTGATTATCTCGAATTAAAAGTACTACATAAAACCTTTGTGATCCCACTTTACCAAAGGGTCATGTTTTGAACAAACTTGAACCTAAACTACCTGAGGATGCTTCTATATGAACAATAACAATCATAGTTTTTCTTTTCTCAAGGAGAAGAATTTCAAAGATGTTCTTTTGTGTTATCCTTAAACATTTATCAACTATAATGCACCCATCCATGCCCAAGGAATCAGAATTTGAACAATTTGAATCTACATTACCTAAGGATGCTTTAATATAACTATGGCTTTGCTGTTTTTGAGAAGAACGTTTTTAAAGATTTTTTAGGTATATTTTGTTGAACTTTGATACCCCATTGCTGCCTCACCAAACCCCTTTAAGTAATGATTGTAACAAACATAAATCAACACTATCACAGGATGCTTTAGTTTAACCATTACAAATTATGACCTTGCTGTTCTTAAGAAGATTTTTTTTATATGACACACCATTGTAGACCCACCTTACTCCCTGGGTTCATGGTTTGGGAAAAAAAAACTTAAATTTATACATCCTTTGGATGCTTCAATGTAATCATGACGCTTCTCGAAAGGACGACTTTTAAAAAAAAAATCCTATGTACATATCCCTATGTTAAAAATCGATACACCGTCCTGGTCCCACCCTAATCCCAGTGACGTTGATCTGAATAAACTTGTTCAATGAACATATGTATCAACACTACCAAAGAATGCATTTATACAACTTTGAAGAAACAGAGATTAATAATCAACCCAGATGCAATTGTGGCCCACCATACCCTCTTGGGCATGTCTTGTCTTAATCTCGAAAACTTCTTTTTTTTCAAGCTTTTACAAAAAAAATTAAATAGTTTTATTCATGATTTAATAACAATATTTTGTTTTCTACGTACAGTGCAAGTTCACTACTTTGAGGACGAGTATGTAGCGTTATATAGATGTGATGCAAGGGTTAAATGGCCTAATGAAAATGCTACAGCGCGATACTTAGTAGCCAGAGACGGGAAATCTGAACTTGTCTGTAAAGAGTCAGCCGATGGTGTTTACTACTACGAAGATCATTTGCCTTCACTGACGAAAGGTAACGTACAAGTATAATGACTGATCATTGCTATATGTATACATGTATATATATGATGTATGTCCACTAAAATGGTGGTCAATGCCGTTTTTTTCCTCGATAAAAAAATACAGACTCGTTCTGCTGAAATATTTAGTAAATGTTTGTTAACATACATGTACGTGTATCTTCATTATTTGGAAAAAAATGTATTCAAAAATTAAAAAGAATATTATGCTTGAATAAGGGAAGGTCCTACGTCGCAGGATAAAAGGGGTTGTTTTTTGACAATTCACGATTACATGTATTATTTCGAAATAAAATAAAAGATTTGTAATCTACTATATACTAAACAGATTTTTTAAAAAGAAAATATCAAGGTATTTGCATAATTTTTTCACAGTTTGTTTGATGAAAAAAAAACAATATGTGTTTCTTTTATGTTGAGTATAAATAATATTGTGTACTTAGTTTCGTAGTAATCCTCATGACTTCTGAACTTTTCTCTTTGACATGTACAAGGTGTAGGTTGTACCGAAAATGTCATGTTATGTTTGTTCCTTCCACTAGTCGTTTTAACGATATACTTTGGGAGATTATTTGAAAGTGTTCATCAAATTTCAAAAATATGATTTTTATATAATTTTCCAACTCAACATAGCAAACAAGAAAATAGGTCTTCGAGTTGTGAAGGTTACTGATGAAGAGGAATCAGTTGTAGGAACAATTATTGAGAAGGTAATCTAAAACAATTAATGTAAATTAAGATATATAGTGAAAAAAAATAGTTTTTAGTGCATATTGCTTAATTACAATTTTAAACGCCTTTTTGTGATAAAACAATACCATGGTCAAGTCGCCCACGTGGTTAGAGCGTTTGCTTTAGAGTAGAAAAGTAAGGAGTCAATCCTAACGTCGTGGGTTCGAATCCCACTTTGAGACATGGAGACTGGCCCTTCAGATGACAACGTCGAAACGGAGGTCCCGTGTCACAGTAAGTCTTGGTAAGAGATCCTTTCCTGCTCAATTGCCATGAGTGCCAATTATAGGACAGAACTTGCATCTCTCCACCGGCAAGTGGTGGTGTCTCCGTATGAGTGAACAAAATTCTGGAGAGAGACATTAAACAATATGCATTCAGTTATTCAATTAATAAGCAGTGCCAGTAGCTAATTGTACTGATTGTTAATTGTACGTATATAAAATAAATCAATAGAGAAAATATGTATATTGACCATTTCAGACACTCTGCTAACGAAATACACTGTTAAGTATAAGACTTGTTCAACAAGGTAATGCAAATTCTTACATTTTATGGTGTTTTTACTTTATGGCAAATTTATTAATTATATATATATGTGTGTGTTATAGTAAATGTTTGTAATCAGGAATTTCATTTATTTTCCGAATTTTAGGAAATACTTAAGCTACAATTTTCAGTAAATACATGAATTTCCTATCGATTCAGTAATTAAACGTATTTCCTAAAATGGCCAGTAAATACATGTATTTACTGAATGGTTTAGGAAATGCATGAAATTCCTGATTTCACATATTTACTGTAACATATATACATCTACATACATGTAGTTATAATAGGCAATGCTTCTTACATTTTTCTCCTTAACTTTTTAGGATAACAAAGAGGAAACAAATGAAAAAAATATAATGATTAAATGGGACATTGATGAAACACCTGTTCTCCGGAACTGCAATGGTCTGAAAATATTTGATAACAGTCAAATAGGTATATTCCTCACATATAGGTCTTTAGATACATGTTACATCTTACAGCAGAAAAAAGTACTGCTTTACTTCAATATGAGAAATAAAAGAGAGCCATTTTCTCATCATATTCATTGTTTTATTTTAAAAGGGGTTAGGCATCTAGCAAGCTGCGATATTTGTGATGATGAAAAACTGATAAAGGGAATACGATGGAAGTGCACAGTATGTGAGGACTACGATCTCTGTACAAAATGTTACATGTCGGACAAAGATGATCTCTCACATCCTTACGAACGCATACAAGAACCAGATGAAAGGTTAATTAGTTTATTTAAATCAAAATATTTAATTATTACAAGACCAAAGAATCCAAACAAATTAAGTTTCATAAATTGACTTTCTACAACGAAAGTGAACTACGCACACATTATAGCTGTTTGTAGATATGAATCATA
Organism: Saccostrea glomerata; assembly: GCA_003671525.1. NCBI lineage: Eukaryota > Metazoa > Mollusca > Bivalvia > Ostreida > Ostreidae > Saccostrea > Saccostrea glomerata. Next base: position 44,037 of record PRKT01001321.1, on the reverse strand, counting down.
CACTGTTAAGACTTACCATGAGAAATAATCAGACAACGTGTGTTAGATTAAAAGTTTTAATATAAAGATTAAACTTGTCTATAACCATCAGAAAGTTAAAGATAATTTTAAACTTAAGATTTAAACTTTTAATGTAACGCTTGTACAAAACGTTAAATTTAAGAAAAACATATTTTTTAAAACTGTTTGATTATCAAATAACTCAAATACTTATATAACATCTATGTAGTGTAACCCACTTCGTTATGAATTAAGTTCAGTTAAATCGGTGGAGAGTCACGTGCTCTACCTTAAAAATATGTACTGAAAATAAGTCATTAACACATTTAAATATATAGCAAGGGCATGTCCTAGTAAAATAATAATAATAATAAAAGTAATGACGGAGCAACACATGCCCCGTGCCGGATTCCTATTTTTCTTTAGCATGTCATTTTATTAGTTGCAAAAGTTATATCCAAGGTAAAACTGCTTGATTTTGAGGGTGTGAATGCCTTCACCCTGATGAAATAATCCATATAAAGACGAACATTCAACTCATTCAACGTCTTTTTCTCGCTTCATTTATCATGTACCGTTGTCCATCGTACGTGTTAATCCTCCTAGACAAGTTCAAATCGTAAATTGGAACACCATATGGAACGATTTGAAGTATTTTGAAATATGAGTGAAAAATGAAGATAAGTTGGTGCGAGAAGATACACACACAGGCTTTTCTTGAAAGAAAAAATGGAGAGAAGATCAGCATTTTTGTAGAAATACTCATTCGATAATTGGACATAATGCCTCTATAACGTGACCTGATATATCTAACTGGCCGTTACGCCGACATATCCCCTGGTTTTACAACAATCCATTTTCAGAAAGCTCTTGTGACCTTATTGGTGATTGGAATGTGATGCATTTTTCCATATTGTTGCATTATTACTCTATATTATAAATTCACTGTATGCATGTTGTTTGCTTTCATCATATCAAGATAAAATTTTAAAAAGAAATTCCAAGAACTTTTAGATCAACCCTCGTAAATCATTGGTATCTATACCATAATTCAAGAAAACTTGTTCGTCCAAATTTTTTTTTTATTTTTTCTATTTAAGAGGATACGGATGTTAACTGTTTATCAGACTTTTCTAAAGTTCAAATAACCTTGAATGATATTTCAATTCATAAAATGAAAACTGTTGTTTGTATGTTTCACTATTTTAAGCTTATTGTGATATTTTGAATAAATAATGATTATAAGAATTATTATCCATAAGAATTGACTATTTTAAGAATATCTATTCTGAAAATCATCATCCTGATTTACGTCTTATGTACTAAAATCAAATTAAATTACCACAGTATAAAGCTACTGTTAACCAGAGCGGACATAGGAAAGAAAAAGAGAGCAGTTGGAATTTTCAAAGGCTCAAAAGTGTATTTACCAAACCAAAAAGGTAATTATTTGCTTAAGTACATGAAAGGAATAAACTAGAGAATTAAAAAAAAAACATCACGTGCAGCAATTATCTTCAAAAGATTAAGAAACTTTAACATGAAATATAACTTTAACTATATATTTAAAACATTGCTGTTATTTCATTCCTTTGTCCTTGCAGTCTAAACATTTACCTGGGCAGTCCGATATTAGTGAACAGTCTGATATTAATTGTTATATCAGACTTTCTCAGTACTGATATCCTTCAAAACTCGACTTCTACTGAGCAAAAGATATAAAAATTTGGATGATTTTAACGAACATTAATTTAAATTTCTCACATAGAATGGTGATTTTGAAACATTAATCTTACAGCATTGCAAAATAATATATATATATATATATATATATATATATATATATATATATATATATATATATATATATATATATATATATATATATATATATATAAAGCACATTTTACAACAACTCTTAAACTATATATATATATATATTTTACAACAACTCTTGTTAGGAAAAGGGGGGGGGGGGCTTTGACATGTCTTTTAATGTCCCAAATGCGTTAATGGGATTTAGATCCGTGAATTTGACATTGTATCGTCACACAAATGCCTTTTGGTCAATATCCACCCAGTTTAGCACGTAAGTGCGCCGCTTTAAAGATAATTCAGACTGCTTGAGCTGATATAAGACTGCCAATAGCACCGATATCTTATGATTTTCGTTTGATTGAAATGGTTTTTATCCATGTTTCAAAGATTTTTTCCAGACACTTTAACACTGTTAACCTAGTGTGCCGAGAAATTTTCTCCTTAGAAGAAAATCAAGGTCACTTCCGGTGTGGTTTAAGTTTGTCACAAACTTTCAAATTGTGATAAATTACTGTTGAAAAATGAACACAGCCCATATAAAAAAAATGTGTTTAAGTGGGTTTTGATACTCTTTGATAATTTTAAAAGTAATGTCAAGTACAATTAGGCGCTTAAATAAAAGTGAGTGATGCAAAGATGGTCCAGATATCAACATTCCAACGGCTCTATCTGCTATCTCAATGGTCATTTTGCCAATGTTTTGTGTTTTTTAGTGAAACCAGATTTTAAAAAATTGATAATGATCACAAAAAGATGCTTATTACACAAAACACGTGCCGCAGAGTGCAAATTTATTATTTTTAAGCTTCGTAACGGAATATTGTTTTTAATCGATAATATTGAATTTTCTTTCTACAATTGTTGAGAAGACTCATTTATCGTAATAATTTGAAATTATCATATCATTCTATAAAGTAGTTTTTAAATAAAAACATTTATGAAAGTGAACACTTGGGAGTTTTGTTTATATATATATATATATATATATATATATATATATATATATATATATATATATATATATATATATATATATATATATATATATATATATATATATATATATATATATAAAGCACTAAAATGACCAACGACACGAACAATAAAAATTGTCAAATTTTCGGGACGCCCTGTCCCTTCCTCAGGACAAAGAAAAAAGTTAAAAAGTCATAAGAACAAAGGAAAAAGAGAAACAAAAACAACTAGCACTATACTTATAACTTATTCATATGTTTAAATATCCCTGCTATATTATTTTTCTTTGAGTATTCCTTATTAAGTAAAGTTACGCCATTTTGAGAGAATGAAATAAACTAAACTACTAAACACTAAATATTTACATACTTAATTACATGTTGATTTGGAAATTTTAAGAACACTAATAAAGAAAGAAATCCGGACCGCTATGAAATGCGTCCGGTCTATCGGGTATACTCGGGTGAAGTGCGATTTACATAATTGAACGAATTAATTATGCTAATTAATGACGACAATCAGTAAATCGTACATTGTTTCATTCTCTCAAAATGGCGTAACTTTACTTAATAAGGAATACTCAAAGAAAAATAATATAGCAGGGATATTTAAACATATGAATTATGATTAATTATAAATTTTGAAATATTTAAGGACTTATTACCGGGAAAAAATAAATAACAAAGGCGTAAGCAATACATAGTTGTGTGGGTTGTTCGAGAGTTGGTGGCGCAAATTAACTGTAGACTTTATACTAAATTGAGAGAATAATCTTGTTTAGTATCATCAGGAATTGGGTCTAGTTTACGTTCATTCTGGTGAAGTCATTCAGTTTGTTAATACCATTAGGGCGGAATGACTTCAATCTGTGCATCCAGAACTTTTCTGTGCTTTTTCTCTGAGCATCTGCATGGTGAAATCCAATTCAGTCTCCACACCAAACCCACAGACTCCCACCTATATCTTATGCCCTCTAGCTGTCATCCCCCACACACTTTTAAGGGAGTGCCTAAGGGTCTAGCCACCAGAATTCGACGCATCTGTTCGTCCCCTGCCTTATATCAGGAGCAAAGTGGTCTTCTTAAGTCCCACTTATGCAAAAGAGGCTACAATGCCCGCACCGTACAAACAGCTATTGATGAGATGGC
>PRKT01001321.1:16433-38580 GCA_003671525.1 Saccostrea glomerata | reverse complement strand
TTTATATATATATATATATATATATATATATATATATATATATATATATATATATATATATATATATATATATATATATACTATCAATTACACCGAATATACTATAACGGGAAGAAGAACATTCGGCAGACCAGATAATGCAAATAAAAAAAACAAACAAAACAAACAACAAAAAACAGGTAAACTTCTAATAAACTTATTTAAATTGGAGAAGTGATTCAACCCCTTTATCTGGTTTTTGAAAAAGAGTGGGAACACCGGAGGTCACCGGAATCATCATATAAAGAGGTCTAGTACATGTATATGATAATTAATACTTCAATTGACAGATTCGCACCAATTTATGGAAAGAAATTGAAAGATTTACAAGGTTTCCTTAAAAACTCTTGGATTATTGTTAATACCGGTATTTGTTTTTTTTTCTGTTATGAAACACCAAAAACAAACGTATATGTAGACGCTTAAAATAAAAAACAAGATGTGTTTGTGAAACACTGATGCCCCCGTATGGCAACAAAGCGAAGGGTAAGCTTTCTCATATGCAGATCAAATATGTTGGTACCAAAGTAAGTCCTTTTCACAAGAAATTCGACATATAAAACGCTAGCTACACCTGTTCCAGGGTAAAGACTAAGGTTAACATTTTATAATATGGGACAAACTCCGTTTCAAGGTCAAAGGGTCGAGGTTGTTGGGTTCTAAAGAGAGGCTTAGTCTCAAAGATTACGTATTGGAAGAGTGAAAGCGCTGGCACTTACCGTTCAAAAGTTATGGTCAAGGTTAAAGTTTGTAAAAAGTAAGTCAAACTCCAAGGTCAAGGTCAAAGGGTCAAGATTCTTGATAGCCAATGAAAGGTGCTATTACAAGGATTACACATGTGAAATATGAAAGCTCTAGCCCCTACTGTTCAAAAGTTATGGTCAAGGTTAATGTTTGAAAAATGAAACTCAAACTCCAAGGTCAAAGTCAAAGGGTCAAAGTTCCTGATATCCAATGAAAGGTCTTCCCAGAAGGATTAAATGTGCGAAGTTTGAATGCCCTAGCCCGAACTCTTCAAAAATTATGGTCAATATTGTATTTTTAAAGTAGGTCAAACTCCAAGTCAAGGTCAAAGGGTGAAAGTTCTTGGTATCCAATAAAAATCTTTTTCATCAGGATTATATATGTGAAGAATGAAAGCCGTAGTACTTATTGTACAAAAGTTATAGCCAAGGTTAAAGTTTTTTCATAAGTAAGGAAATGTCCAAGGTCAAGGTCGAAATGTTAATGATGTTGGTATGCATTGAAAGGTCTTACCACAAGGTATATATATACGTGAAATATAAATTTCCTGGTATCTATTGTCAAAAGATATGGCCTAAGTAAAAGTTCCAAATTTTTGTGTTAAAGTGGGTCAAACTCCAAGGTCAAGGTCAAAAGGTCAAATTTGGTGGTACCCAAAGAAAGGTCTTGTCGCAAGGAATACACATGTGATACATGAATGTCATAGCTCCACTAAATCAAAGGTTATAGGCAAGGTTAAAGTTTTTGCGGACAAACAGACAAACAGAGAGACAGACAGACAGACAGACACGACAAAAACTATATGCCCCCGAAACTTCGTTTACGGGGGCATAAAAATGAAATGGGCTTAAGTACCTTTAGCTTCTGCTTAATTTTCTGTCGATATTCTACACCCTTCATAACAGCATTTAACCTTCGTGTCTGCTTTAATGATGAACAGTTTTGTTCCCACTCTCCTTATCAAATTCTTTTAAAAACCTTAAATTCTTCAGTGTACCAAAATTTGTAAACATTGAGTACTTTTCATTTAAACCTGCATTCTTGAAAGAACTGCTTTAGTGGTCATTAACACCCTTGTCCTTTGTTCTAATATTGGACGGTCACGAGTAAATCAAAAAGCAATGTTTTAATTATGATATATGCCTCATACAATTCTGTATTAAAAATATCAGAAAGTTTTCGGCCCTAACAGGCCTCAAACTGTTTAATATTGTTTAAATACAGCACTGTATTCGACATATATCCAATACATATATAAGTTCTTTGGAACATAATCTGATGCAAAACATTTGTCAATTGGAATGTTAATGTTTTTTTTCTCTTGAATACAAATTAGATTTCTTATGGCAATCACGTAATACAAAATCTCAACGTTAATCTGTTCATTATTTTAATGCTGTAATTTTTTTATATTTTGTGATAACTATTGAGAGAAGGGTAAAAAACTTTACAATTATATATTTTGTTCATACAAAAAGTTTTGTCTAGAGTTTGTCATAGGAACTAACATATAAAATGGGTCTTCTTCCTTAAAGATATCATCGGTGAAGTGAAGAAAATCTGTAAATACAAGGTCAACATTGCTAGAAATGCAGTAAACATTGGAGGGAGAGAGAGGCAGAAAATCATAGACATGAAAAGCAAAGCCAAACAACATCCAACATTTTATTACTATCCTGACCACTTGCCAGATCTTGGAAATGGTATGATTTACTGACGAAATCAGCGCGAGGGAATGCTTCATTCCCATTTAAAGTACCGAGGAAAATTATTTTTTAAGAGTGACACTGGGTACTATCGAACAGACTTTATTGTCAAAATTAAGATTTTTCGTTGATTTCGCACAAATGCAGGTTGATTTGTTAGTAAGAAAGAAAAGAAAGAAACATAATTCTTTGAAATGAACAACAACAAATTAGAATGTTTAGACATATTAAAAAGGTCTAGTAAATTATGTCTACACTAGGGTTTTGGTAAATTTTCTTTAAGTTTTACTTTTCATTTGTTGTTTTGAGATTAAATTATCCATGTTCCATTCCGATTTCTTAGGGGATCGTTTTAACAGTTGTCAAATTTTAACATGAATATTATGGAATTATGTTTGAGAAGCGCCAATTTTTCACATTTTTCTATAATTTTTCTATATTCAGATCTTGAAATTTCTTTTCTCTTATATACCTGCATGAAATTAAAAAAAGCTGTGCTGCGCAAAGTCATGCGCATTTAAATTAGACTCTTCTTCCTTAAATATATCTATTTATCGGCAAATTATTAGTTACTTAATATTCATTCTTTATTCTTTCAGATACATGTGGATACATCAAAGTAAAAAACAGAAATGAACAAATGGTAAAATTTTATGCACCCGGATTGAAAAATCTGAGGCCTATATTGTTTTTGTCCTGTCTGTCTGTCTGTTTATCCCTTTGTCCGTTTGCAAACTTTAACCTTTGCCATAACTTTTGAACCATGAATGATAAAGACTTCATAAATGGTATGCACACTTTACTGATTAAGTTCTCTCAAAATACACCAAGGTCAATGACTTTGTAGCCTTAACTGTGAACTATATGCTTACAAGATGTGTTTGTGAAACACTGATGCCCCCGTATGGCAACATAGCGAAGGTTAAGCTTTCTCAAATGCAGATCAAATATGTTGGTAACAAAGTAAGGCATTCTCACAAGAAATGCGAAATATAAAACGCTAGCTACACCTGTTCCAGGATTATGACCAAGGTTATTGTCTTAAAAATTACACATGTGAAATATGAAAGCTCTAACCCTTACTGTTCAAAAGTTATGGTCAAGATTAATGTTTGTAAAAAGTAAATTAAACTCTAAGGTCAAGGACAAAGGGTCAAAGTTGTTGAAATCAAATGAAAGGTCTTGCCACAAGGATTAAATGTGCAAAGTATGAATGCCCTAGCCCGAACCCTTCAAAAATCATGGTCAATGTTGTATTTTTAAAGTAGATCAAACTCCAAGTCAAGGTCAAAGGGTGAAAGTTCTTGGTATCCAATAAAAAACTTTTTCATCAGGATTATACATGTGAAGTATGAACGTCGTAGTACTTATTGTTCAAAAGTTATAGCCAAAGTTAAAGTTCTTTCATAGGTAAGGAAATCTCCAAGGTCAATGTCAAAAGGTTAATGCTGTTGGTATCCAATGAAAGGTCTTACCACAAAAAATATATACGTGAAATGTAAATGTCCTGGTATCTATTGTTCAAAAGATATAGCAAAAGTAAAAGTTCAAAATTTTTGTGTTAAAGTGGGCCAAACTCCAAGGTCAAGGTCAAAAGGTCAAATTTGGGGGTGCCCAAAGAAAGGTCTTGTCACATGGATTACACATGTGATATATGAATGGCCTAGCTCCACTAAATCAAAAGTTATGGGCAAGGTTAAAGTTTTTGCGGACAAACAGACAAACAGAGAGACAGATCGAGAGACAGACCGAGAGACAGACAGACAGACACGACAGACACGACAAAAATTATATGCCCCCGAAACTTCGTTTACGGGGGCATAAAAACAGACAGACAGACAGACAGACGGACACGACAAAAAATACATGCCCCCGATACTTCGTTTACGGGGGCATAAAAATAATTCTTTTCTGCAAACTTCGCCATAATTTTGAACAATATAAGGTAGATACTTCATATTTATGCATCCACCACTGACAAACCTTTATTAAATGAACCATAGTGAATGAAATTGTGACCCTGATTGTGACCTATATATTTTTTGTAGATTAACTTTAACCTTTGCCATAACTTCAGAATGAAAAAACTTAGATGATTAATATTTGGCATGCATAATCCACTAATAAAGCCCTTTCACATAACACAAAAGTAAATGACCTTGTAAACTTGACTGTGTCCTATATGCAAAAATAGCTTTTTTGAAGCTTCGTCAAAACGTATTTAACATAACATAATTATTATGAATAAAACAATATTAAAGCTGTATCATATAAAAGTGCTGGAGGCATCAATCAATAGAATTAATTTATATTTTTCTCAATCGATTCTAAAGGCGAGTTAAAACCATTTTCATTTCAATGTCTGTGCTGTTTAATACGACCTCCAAATTAGTCATATAAATTATGCAAAAGAAATTAGGTTTGTTACAATTTTACTCCCATCCCATTATTGCAGTGACATATTTCTCAAACTTTGGTTTCAGAAGAGAAGTGAAAAGGAGAACTTTTCAACTTCATAAGTAAATTCTTATGATCAACTTCTTTATATTTCCATAACAAATATTTAAGAAATGAAGAACACATGTACATAGTCAGTTGACTCAGTTTGTTAATATCATAGTTTCTGATCATTCAAGGAACTTTCCTATAAATATTGATAAGTTACAAAATATATTGATCCACTTTTTTTTCTTTTTGTTTATGTGCACTGTGTGGTGATATCATAGACGATCTATTTGTACAGTTCTTAGTACAAATCTAAATTACCCTTTCTGGATACAGTGTTCTATAAATATAAAGAAACAAAATTATGCTAAGGCTTGTAGGACATCGTTGTCACTAATCTACTAAGCACATTTGATACTTGTCTTCGTTGTTTATAGAAACTAGTGAAATGTTGGTTCTTAAGCAAAAACCCACCAAGATTGCGCGAAGAGCGACCGAGACTATTGATTATATTTGCAAACAATACTGAAGACAAATCTAAGAAAGACGATAAGGTGGAAAAGAAGATCAAGGAGTTTCAAAAAATTTCAAGTATGCAAAATAAAATTTCAAGAATCAACAAAATTTTGACCAACCAAGAGAGAAAAATACACCCCAATACTAAAGTTACAAATTGTTTCTTTCTAATCAGAAAAAAGTAAAATGCCTTGCCATCTTCTCGAAGAAAAGATACTTGTTTTTGAAGACATGTTTGTGGTACATAAGGATACATCAGAAGACATTGTACAGGTAATGGAATGTCAACGTATACATTTTATTTCTCACAAATTTCAATGTCATTTAATGCTACACATTGTTGTATTATTTATTTTTTACCTTATAAGCTTAAAAAGGTCTGATTATATTGGGTACCAACCATTTCACTGAAGACATACATTACGTCGGCTATATTTCAAATAGAGTTCATTTATATGAGATATAAATTAACAAATTGTGAATTCAATGTCTCTTTAGATTAGCATATGACTTTAACCAGGATATGCCCTTAAAACAATGTTTTAAGACCCCATGTAATTAACATTATCTGGCTTTATCAAGAGGCTGTGGTTTCAGACGGTGGATTTGAATTCATATTGACAAGAATCTTGCTGTGATTTTTCATAGACTTCTTTTTGTGTAATAATTGTATATCTTCACAAATATGAAATAATTTTTTCAAAGAGGTGTAATTGAATGTTATAATCTAATTTTAAAATTATTAATAAAATTATTACTATCCTTTCCATTGATAATAACTACCGCTTAGCACAGTGGTTAGAGTGTCTGCTCTAGAGTCAGGAAGTAAGGAGTTAATACTAACGTCGCGGGTTCGAGTTCCACAGTGGGACTTGGATTCCGGTCCTTTGCATGAGACCGTATAAACTGAGGTCCGGTTTTTTGTACGGTGCTGGCACGAAAATGATCCTTCCATGCTCAATAGCTTAAACTGTCGAGTTAAGGACAAAATATGCTGCTGTACACCTGCGAGTGGTGGCATATGGCTGTTAAATTCTGTAGAGAGACGTTACACAATATGTATAATTAATTTATCTAAAAAAATTATATTTATCTAAATACGTTACATGAAATGAGAGTGAAAGCGGTGTTCTCTTTTTTTCTATGATGTTCAAAGGAGTTCAACATGTAAAATGAAAATTAAATGAAAAAAGGAAGATATAAAAATGACGTTGATGGTTCTGCTATAAAATTTTATGTTGATTTTTTTTTCATTGAAAATGTATTGAAATTTTGGAAATAGAATATTAGATTTGTATTTTTATTTTTCTCTATTTTTAAAGATACTAGTAGATAAAACGATTGACTACAACATTATTTCTTTAAAGATTTTGTTTGATATGGATGGAATCATATTGAACAGAGGCGATATCGATGACCAGGAAGGGGAAATATTGTATTTCAAACGAATGGCTGAATGTAAGAGTTTAGTAGTTTAAAATACCTAACACATCAATTATATTGTATCATAATTTATATGTAACAAAATACTAGTATGCATTTGAAAACTAATGTTACACCATATCTTATCAAAAAATATGAATCTAATATATTTTGACGTCATAAATTCTTACCAGGAAATTTATCTCTGATTATCACAAATTATTAATATTCAGGTAATTTAAACATAGAAGAAAGATTTTTTTCATGTATAACGTAAAACTATTTCACGTAAATTAAAAACTCACCAACACTTATTTGTGAAAAAGAGTAAGAAAAAAAAACTATCCAGATGAATAGCTTATTTTAGAAAATTTAACAGATTTGATAGATTGCGTTAAAACTTCGTGAGTATTTAAATATTGAAGAGAAATTAAAATAAAAACAAACAAACATCATGCTTATATGACCAACAACTGCATGGCCAAGGGAAAATATTGAAATGATGAAGGAATAAACCCCGGAAACAACACAAAAAGATTTTAGAGATTGGTTCTTCATAAATTTACAAAGTATCAAATTCGACTGATTAAAATTTATCTCCTCATACAGCATGCATCGACAAAAAAATCCCATCATTCCTCCCGTCTTTATTTTGCTAAGTGAATGTTGAAAAACATTTCTTTAACCTCCTTGATATGGATTTAGATGAGGCGCGTTTTACACTTGATGGACCTGTAAACTAGCACAAAGTTCGTTTTGGAGGAGGTTCAAAGCTTGTTGTCTATGAAGAGAAACGTTCATTTACTAAGACGGAAACTTTCTAGATGGTATTGAGCAATTAAGGAAAAAATCATTTATCAATACTCCTAGTTGGTGGTCCGAAAGATCCGTTTACTTTCTTAAATAAGAGGATGTGGGGCTATTATATTACGCTCAGTGTAAGGAAATAAAAACAAATTCTAAATTACAGATTATGAGTAAGGAATTAAGTGATTCACTGTCATAAGTTACCGGAAAAATTTCCTCTCGACGATTTTTCCCATACAATTATGTTAAACCTATATTAAAAGATCATCTGTCTGCATGAATAGGAAGAGTGATTTTTGATACTGTTTCGCGTGACTTCAGACATTTTTTTTCAATTACCTAAGTATAGTAAGAAAATGGTAAGTAATAAATACCTTTAGCATCCTTTTTTACCTTATAAAAAATCTTGAAATTTCAATTGCTTGCAATATTTTCCAATAATCAAATGACTAATATTCATATCGAGCATTTTTTGTCGTACTAAACGGAGCAATTATATCCATAATATTAAGTTACTGTTGAATAGAACTGTCCATTGAATATTTAACCACTTTGGAAATGACAATCCATGTTTAGAGAATGCCTGTTATATACACTGTATGTGATTTTTTATTCTTTTTATTCCTTGTTCGTTTGAATTTCTCTTAAAAGAGGTTGGACTGAACATTTAAAAAAACAATAAATTAAGGTAGGTCACTCGTCAGCTTTTTAGAAAAGTTCACGCAGAAGCTTTTACTTCAAAACTACTTATTAAAATTCATTTTTTATAACATATTTAAATTCAACAATGTAAATTTTTTAACATTCAATGAAAAAACTGCTCAAAAATCTACAAAGAAGCAAGACTTATGAGGGACTATTTCTTTTGGTGGAAGGATATTTAGCAGAAAATTCTGCAAATCTGCACATTTATAAAATTTAATGTAATGGAAATTTAGCCTCAAATACTTTTACTCGGAGAATATTTTCGTTTTGATATTGCTAAAAATATTTAATATAGGTCTTAATTTATATTTTTAGACTAAGTTTTACACCTTCCCTCAACAAACTTTTCCAAAAAATGAAAATATATTAAAGAAGTCAAGGTCAAATTTACACCATTTTTTGCCTGAAAATCACTTATTTTGACAAATATTTCAAAATTAACATCACTGACCCCACCTTTTTCTTTCATTATTTTAAACTACTCGATACTTGTGACTGATCAGCACTCAAGTCATAAAAAGTATGATATAAGAAAATTTTTTATTGCCTATTAAGGTTTTTAATACCCCAAATATGTTATTTTTTAGTGCAAAAAGGTCACACAATAATTTACGCGCATTAATTTGCAAGATTTGTTTAATGATAAATATTATTCAAACTATTTTACGTAAAATAAGATTATATTTATTGCCATGCTTACATCTAATCAAATTTAATAAGGGTAAAAGTAATTAACCAAAGAGATGAAATTTAAGTGCAAAAAGGTCAATTTAAATGTGCCGTAGATCAGTAGGATGCACACTGACCCCCTATTTTCTTTGCAATTTTGAGTTACACTTTATGAGTACTTATCCAAAATATACTTCTCAAAAAATCCTTGATATAACAAATTTCAGGAGTGACTTACCTTAAATTGCAATTAAATGTAATTAAAAGTTTTACCGAAAACAGATTTCTTTAAATTACATACACATTCATTTTAATAAACAGAAAGTGTAGATAACCCTCACAACAAGTATGTCCTAAATAAAAAGGTGCAAATCTTAAGTTCAATTATCAGATTGACATCCCCCCCCCCAAAAAAAAATAAATAAATAAATAAAATATAAATTAGAGCCCAGCTCGTTGCAAAGCAACGAGTAGGTCTTCCGTCCTGTTTGACCGGAAAGTAACTTTAATTAAAAAAAGAGTATTGAAGTCCAAAAATGGTTTAATCCTCGAGCTCCAATTCTATGTTATTTATTGCAAAATTAAGCCATATTTGGCAACTTTCAGTTCGACCGGAAGTACCGTCGTCGAACGGAAAATTAAAATTTAAGCTATCAGTGACATATCAAAAACCTGTCAAGAACAGCAAAAATAAGCAATTTTTAACTAATTCAGGTTTGACCGGTAGTGACGTCGACGGACTTATTTTGACGACCCAATTAGATAAAACTTGACATTTTGAACAACTTTAATTCTTTGACATATTGCAAATTCTCAATACTTTTTGAGATATAAAAAAAAACTTTCGGCCCCTCTAGGCCCTTAATTTTCGAGGCAAACCCTTTTTTACGAGATATCATTTAAAAGATCTTGAAATTCTACACTTCTTTTGTTCTACATGCATTAACAAAATATTTCTAGGTAAAAAGTTATTGTAGAAAAAGTGTTAAAAATTTTGAAATTCGCGATACGACTATTTTCGGGCCATAGTGAGCGCCGTCGAGCGGCACTTCCGATAAAAATGAAATACATGTACCTTGTACATATCTCTAGGCTTTGGTCTTTCATACCTGAAAGTTTCAAGTTTCTATCTTGAGCTATTATTGAGAAAGTCTGGAGACAACCTGACACTTCAAAAATCATAAAATCGACAATATCTCCAAACCGTTAGTGACGTCACCAAATTGGAAAAAAATACATAAGGTTCAAGTTATGTTACATGAGTCATTAAAGGTTCCATGGAAATCCATCGAGTCATTTTTGAGAAATTGCGTGCACAAAATCGGTAAGAAAAAAAAAGAATAACTAGAGTAAAGCTCGTTGTAAGCAACGAGTAGGTCTTCAGTCCTGTTAGACCTATAGTAGCTTTCGTATTTAAAAAAATTGTAAAATAACGGCCAAAATGGTTGAATCCTCTAAAACTATGTTAATTTATGCAAAAATAAGCAGCTGTTTTTGCCTCTTCCGGTTTGACCTGAAGTGACGACGACGGACGGAGAATTAATTTTTATGCTCCCAGAGACATACGTTACCCAAAAACTTGTTACAAACGGCAAAAATACGCGTTTTCCGACTACTTCTGGTAAGACCGGAAGTGATGACGCAGGATGTATTTTGACGCCTCAAATAGATTAAGCTTGTCATTTTGAACAACTTTGCTTCTTTGACGTATTACAAATTCTCAATACTTTTTGAGATATAAACAAAAAGCTCTCGGCCCTCTAGGCCCTCAATTTAAGGGGCCAGTTCCTTTTACGAGATATTATTTGAAAGATCTTAGAATTCTATACTTCTTTTGTTCTATATATTTTTACAAAATATTTCTGGGTAAAAGAATATCGGAGAAAAGGTGTTAGAAGTTTTGAAATTCCTGACAGGACTATTTTCGGACCATAGCGACCGCCGACGTGCGGCGTTTCCGGAAAAAGCGAAATGCGAAAGGCACATCTACAGACATAGGTCTATCATACCTGAAAGTTTCCTGTTTCTCTCTTAGCCCATTTTCTAGAAGAACTCTGGACAACCTGACCCTTTAAAATTCATAAAATCGGCAATATCCCAGACCGGTAGTGACGTCATCAAAAAAGAAAAAAAACGCATAAGGTTGAAGTGATGATACATAAGTCCTGAAAGTTTCATGAAAATTCATAGAGCCGTTTTCGGGAATGGGGTGCACAAAATCGGTAAGAAAAAAAATTATAAAGGTGAAAAAGAAACCTAAGAATAACAGAAAGGTCTTCCGCTGAAGACAGAAGACCTTAATAAACATTCTACATTAAAAGCCTGTGCAATAGAAAATGGTTGACAAAAAAGGGCGCTGTTTCATTTGTCGTGTTAAATATTTATTATAGAAATGGGTTAAAGATTCGTTTTGAATTAGGTTAATGTAATTTCAAACAGTTCAATATTTTATTTTATTAGCAGATTATTTATTTTACAATCGTTTTATACAGGTTGTTGTGGAGACCTTTGCCTGCCAGTTATAATATCTCTGAGAAATGGGAAAACAAAAGAAATTGTACAAAGAACGGCTGCAAAAGAAGGCATTCCTGTCATTTCATTCAAAGTAAATATTTATCCCCACGACTTTATTACTTAAGGATATACATCACATTGTCTTTATTTTTTTACGTCTTAACTAATTCAATTTCTTGGGCTGACCACATGCAAACCCCGAGAGCACACAAAGCTAACGCGTAGCGAACCCATAACAAACTCCGAAAGCAAACAACAAATTCAGTAGAGGATCCAGAAAGCGAAAGCCCATGCTTTATCACATCCAGAGATGTCAAGCAGGATTTGCGATTTACGAATCAGTGCGTCAACCAATGATAAAGAGATTTTTTTTTAATTGGATAAAAGATATAGGGAGAATTCACCATGCATCGGACACCCTTGTACTTCAGCAAGTTCTAGCAATACCGCTACCGACGGAAAATTATCAAAATGGAGTTTAACATTTAATTTGTGATTAAAATATCAATTTAGGACACAATTATATGCCGTTTATTGAGAA
Organism: Saccostrea glomerata; assembly: GCA_003671525.1. NCBI lineage: Eukaryota > Metazoa > Mollusca > Bivalvia > Ostreida > Ostreidae > Saccostrea > Saccostrea glomerata. The sequence goes on along the minus strand of PRKT01001321.1, from coordinate 26,472 downwards.
AATATCCCCAAAAATCGAGTTTTTAGGAAAAACTGAGAATTCACCATGGATCAGACATTGTTCACCTACATCGGACAGTCGGTATGGAGACCGGAAAAAACATCAAATCTTTATCACAGTGCCTTAAAATCATTGATATGGATATATTTTCATCTTTTATCTAAGAAATAACCCTCAGCTTTAATTTTATCGACGATATTATTGCACAAACGTAGAATGATTCTCGAGACCTCACTCTGCCTTAGAAATGCTTTAAAATGCTTATAATGCCGTTATTCGCGCCTTTTTCTCATGGTTTATCATACTCTAGTTTGTAGAAATAAATTGAGTAAAATTCCAGACGTCATATATCAATAACTTGTATTTTGACTGAAAATATAGAGTTTTTTTTTTTTCGCAAAAAACAGCTGTCAGCTGGGTTCTGTATGAAAATGGTAGTGCTTACCTTTGCATCGAAAAGTGTCCGATGCATAGTTAATTTGTGTCCTATGTACGGTGAAATTAGCATACTAGTAAAAACCAGCTCTAATAACAATTAAACAAACATTGAAGTGAAATATATTTATAATTTATGTAAAATTACCAATCCCTGACAAAATTCACCAAAGTCCGACTCGTTCCGTGGAAGTCGAATTAAAAAGAACGATACTCTAAAATTTGCAAAATCAAAATTTTCTGGTTATTTCCCTTTGATGATGTAAATAATGACGTAACTTCAAGGCCCTGTGCGGGGTATTTTTTATTACAACATGATAAACACAATCGGTATCATTAAGAAATTTAAATCTTCATCTTTATGACAGAAACAAATAAATACACAGAACTCTTATGTTGAAAGAGAGTTTTTTTGCCTAAAGTTGTCCAAAGCAAGGTATGTGTCCGATGCATGGTGATTCACCCAAATGCGTTGACAAATCAGCGTCCAATTGACCAGGTAATGATCCATGAATATGGCTAAAACATTCCTTCTACTAATTATATTCAACTTAAAATTATATAGGCATTAGAAATCAATAAGAACATGCAAATCTTAATGGTAACATTTTTAGACTTCTTAACGAAATCATAACAAAAGTAAGGAAGTCCAGAACCTAAAATTAAATTTAAAAATGTATTCATCCTCCATGTAGACGAAGAAATAGTACGGTATCTTCAAAATGTCTACCAAAATAAAGTAAACTAGATGTTTTCATGAGACCTTAATACCCGCACTAGTGTTTGCCTCTAAATACACACCCTTTTATATTGCGCTTTCCAAGTAAACGTCAAACTAATTCTGTAATTATCATGGTACATGTATTCGTCAAATTGAACACATAGACCTCGGAACCAAGGAGGGCGGGGTCTAAGGGGTCTTGACCCCCAATTTTTTGCAAAAATAAACATGACATAGGCATTGAAAATTTGAATTAATTTTTTTAAGTTGGTTTAGTCCCCCCCCCTTTTTTTTTGGGGGGGGGGGGGGGGGGGCGTTCAATTTGCTTCTGACGTCCATGGAGGATAAAATCTCAGGTATCCAAGTGATTTATGAGTATCTTTTATGTATATTTTGTATACCTAATTCCTCACCAGTCTGAAATAACAGAATTTGATTAACGATGTTATTTGGATTCTGGTAAATAATTGCATAAATGAAAATTTGAAATTTACTTTCTCAACGACATAAAATATTATTTTAGAACAAAGCGTTTTGGTGAAATTATCAAAATGTTTAAACTGTTTTTAGTAGTTGGTCAGGCAAAAAAAAAAACATGTAAATTAAACGCAATCAATTTGTCAATGGCCACCCCATCACCACTATACACACGGTTTGTTTTTTTCTTTTTTTAAGCATCCAAATGGTAAAGTTACGTTAAAACATCGTTTATCATCAATGATAATTTAAAATTTGTTCTTGTACTAGACAGGAAAATTTTAAAATAATATTGGGTATGCGTCACCCATTATCATATTTTTAGATATCACCATTCGGCACACCTAGGCCGATTCGCACAATATTTTATAAGGCGACGGCATCAGCAAAGGTTTGTCGAATGCATGAGATAGCACATGTAAATGTTGTGCGTTCATCAGTTAAAATCATTTTGTGTTTTATATGGATTATATGCATTATATTGAAAGGTCCTATGAAAATTGGTCTGTAAAAGTTTTAATATAGATTGCGTTAAAATAAACCGTAAATGTTCGTTAGGTTGAATTTCAAAATACCAGGGGTTTTGAAAAGATATCGAATTTTGAAATTTTTTGGTATTAGTCAAATAAAAATGTAAAAAAAAAAATTATAAAACATATATTCCAGATTTTTTTTCATCAAAAATTGTTTTAAAAGATGTGTACAATTCCACATAGTGACATAATAAATATTGCACAGAGGTCCTTCATTTAGTGGAACTCTTCAACTCCAGGGAAGAATCCAAAAAAGTTCAAACTACGTTGCGTATGACCTAAAGTGGTGACAAAACCCCTATTTTGGTACCTACAAATATGACCTTTTGACCTTGACCATGAAGTTTAGCACACTTTAACACCAAATTCAAAACTTTACATTTGGCCATTTCTTTGACATCATGTGACAAGAACTTGCATTGGGTACCAACACATGTAATCTTTTGACCTAGACTTTGGTGTTTAAAAAAACTATAAATTAGGTAATAACGTTTAAAGTCCGTCAATCTTCATATATATATTCCTTGTGACACATCCCGAAGTTTGATATTCCTTTAAAACATTATCCTTTGCCGTAGCTTAGCAAAATGTGGAGCTTGAATTTTATATTTCACAATTGTATTTCTTGTGAGAAGGCCTTACGTTGCGTTCCAATATGTTTAATTTGAATTTGAGAAAAAAAAATGACATTCGCTTTGTTAGCATATTGGGGGCACCAGTATTTCACAGACAAATCTTGTTTTTTTTTTTTAAACCAACAAGTCATATACTTGCATTGACAGTCATAACCGTGTTTATTTCCCTGCTTCAAGGTACATGGGCATAAACGCTTGAATTTGAAGGGGAAAAAATAACTCTTTGCCATTTTTCAAATATCACTGCCGCAACATTCATACTTTGTACTATTGTTTTGTGACTTTTTAAAATACATTTTAATAGCGTGCGCAGCGAGGCGGCGCAAAGCGCCGCTCGCGTAGCGAGCTCAATAGACTAACGTGTACGAACGGAGGAAATTCGGGTTGAAATCTGCACATTGTTCCAAGAAATTTTTATCTCACCGCGTGAAAAAATTCTAAAATCCCAGTAATCCTTTGCGGTGCATAGCAACCAGAAGGCTAAAACATAGCAACAACTTAATTGAATAAAATTACAAACAACGTTTTTATGCAATATCCTTGCCACAAAAAGTATCGTTTGCGTTTTAAGTCTACATGACTTTTTATTTGACGTCATACTTTCGTCACTTAAACGGCTCGGGTATTTCCGATTTTGTCGGAAACTTCCGAAAAGTTCGGAATCTCGATCCCGATTCCTTTGAAAATAAAATAAAGCTGTGTAAAGGTTTTGATAGTATTGTAAACAAGTAGAGCTTTTTAAAAAGCTTCCCGTCTTTAGCAACAATCTTAAAACAGTAAACTGATCTACACCTATCAGGCCGTGTAATTCTTTTGAATTTTGTATTTCTACATTAGTTTTTTACTGGCATTAGCCCTACCACGGTTGTCGCTCGGTCATCTCCGTAAACTTTGACTGGCCGAGAGCTTTCGGCAAACCTCGGCTGATTCCAAAGAGGAAAAGAATAATAACAAATTGTAAGGCCTGCAAGCTATAAAAATCAAATTTTATTTATAATGAAATTAAAGAGACCTTTTTATTTATTGCTATAAAAAATACCATGTTACTAAGAATTAATTACTGCTGCTTTTGCTCTTCGTTTTGTCATTTTTTTAAGATTGGAAATCTTGCAAAATTGTTAAGTCGTACGAAAATTAGATCATCAGAAAGTTATATCCTTTCCTTGAACAGCATTTCAACCAATGAAATAATTGAAAATTTTCTCATCATGCAATTTCTACCAATCACAAAAGAGAGGAAGTGCATAGTCCGAAGACTGTAAAAAACTTCAACTATACAATACCGTCTTCCAAGGAAGACGGTAATAAATGCGCTCGCCTCAACGGTCGCACCGTAGAACATATTAGCAAGCGCAGCGAGCTCAATAGATTAAAGTGTATGATCAGAGGAAATTCGGATTGAAATTTGTACATACGTCAGCCATATTTCTCTGTGCAACATTCCCAGAATTCCTGCACTACCCAATGTCCTTTGCGCGAATAAATCAAAAATAGTAAAAAAAATAAAGGAACATTGTTTCTTACCGAAATCTTCACGAAATGATTTTGCCTTACCTTATTCAAAAAATACCCCCATGCCACAACACCGGCTTTCACCTTGTCCTTCGAAATGAAACAAATAACTTCACCGGAAACTTACAAATTTTGACGAAGTCATGTCGGTTGCTTCCGTGAAACTCGATGTTGCGGTGCAAAGCAACATGGTGGTTAAAACATAGCAACAACTTACTTGAAAAGAACGATTTAATGCAATCTCTTTTCCATAAAACTTTTGTTTGCGTCCTAAGTCAACAGAACTTTTTATCTGACGTCAAACTTACGTCACTTCAACGGTTCGGGTATTTCCGATTTCTTCGGAAACTTCCGAGAAGTTTGGAATCTCGATCCCGAGGCTTGGGAAGTGAATTCTTTTTATTGTTTTGTTTTATTCTTTTTTCTTTCTTTTTCTTGAATGATAGACAGTACATGTGTAGGTTTATGATAGTAAATAAACTGCACCCGCCCCAACGGTCACACCGTAAAGCATATTATTGAGAATGAATTTTTTGTTCCTTAAAAAACTTTCTTTTTTAAAAATGTTAAATAAAATATTCTGAAAATAAAGCGCTGAATAAGCCGATTTTGGGAGAAAATGGGACGGCCCCAGCTAACACAAAAACATTTTTAAAATGTTTTTAAAACATTTTCAAAATGTTGCGAAAACATTTTTAAAAATGTTTTAATCACGTGATTTTGTATGGTTTTTTAAACGTTTTTAAAACATTTTAGTGAAATATTTCAGCAAAATGTTGTCAGAACATTTTCTTAAAATGTTGCAAAAACATTTTCAATAATGTTTTAATCACGTGAATTTGTATGGTTTTTTAAACGTTTTTAAAACATTTTAGTGAAATATTTCAGCAAATGTTTCTGGAACATTTTCTTAAAATGTTACAAAAACATTTTTGAACAATGTTGTAATCACGTGATTTTGTATGGTTTTTTAAATGTTTTTAAAACATTTTACAAAATATTTCAACAAATGTTATCATAACATTGTTATAAAATATAACAAAAACATTTTCAAAATTTTTTTTTTCACGTTTAATTTGTATGGTTTTTAAAACGTTTTCAAAACATTCACGTCGAGGTTACAAAAGTATTTTTACTGAAATTTTACTTTTCTCATTGAATAATTATATATTTATATTTTAAAAGAAATAAACACAAATTATATTTAATTTTTGAACCTTTAATACAAAACCATATTCAATATGTTATCACATTTAAATTCCATTCTCGGTACAAGTTTTAATTTATTTTCTTTCAAGTCACCGGGTTTTTAAAGGGTGAAAACAGCGTCTAATCCATTCACTGAATTTTAAAAGAACAGAATCACAGAAATCCTATGTTCACAGTATAGGTCGAACAGAGCGGCGGATCTATAAGACTTGGTTAGAATCACATACACTGAAAAGGCTGATTAGGAATCCGCCCCTCGGAACGAATAGCACAATCTGTAAAGATAAGGAAAATTGTGTTTGTATTAGCGTTCTACATCTAATGTATCTTAAGATGATCAATGAAAATATACAAAAAATATTTTAAATAATTATGTCAAATTTAAGTTCTTTCCTCATTTGCATTGAAAAAAGCAGAAAAATAATTACTATGACAATATTATTGAAGAGTAATAGTATTTACGTACACCTTTGCCTTCACCAAAGGCGGGTCTTTTGAATGTGGGAATTTGAAAATACGGATGATGCAACCAACACCATGCTGTAAAGAAATTTCATTTTTAAATCAACATATTGTTTGATGATTAACATTTCACAAAGACATCGAATACTTGAATCAAGGATATAATTGTGTTGCCTTAAGAATGAAATATTCAAATCAAATATGTATATAACCTTAGCGCTTTGTCATTGCTACTGACATACATTTGTACAAAGTTATTGATCATGCACTGGTAGTATAACAGTCGTTTTTAAATGATCTTTTAAATCCTATGATAAAGGAATAATTCTTACCATTCACGTTAATAAATCCCGAGGTTATTATTGTGGTTTTAATGGTGCAAAGTCTTCTCATTCAAATCGGTACGGAGTAAGCGCGCACATCTTGTTTACCAGAATTCAAAATTTGGCCTAGATAAGCAGCAAACCACTATACTCTGTAACGCGCTGCCCAGCAGGAGAATTGCATAATAGGTTATCATAACACTGAAACTGACCAGTGTGCCAATACCTATCTAATGCCTCAGAGTAAAATTCTGGGAGTGGATCACAGATTTGATGAAGAACATTTTTTTAAAAAAGACATTTAAGAATTTTATTTAATGCTTATGATTTTATACATTTATTTATATTTTAATTTTTTTGTTTGCATATCCTTTCATTTATTGATTTTTTTAATCAAAGGACATTATAAAAATTATGTCTGTTTAATCAATAAGCCAAAACTAGAAATCATTATAAAATATCGGAAAAAAATCTTTCAATTAAAAAATTTCTACAATTTCTCATTTTAACACTATTCTTTCTACATATTCTTTTTTTTTTCATAAACTAAATTTTAGGAAAATCGCAATCATACATTATCGGAATGTTTTAAGAACATTTTGAAAATAACAACAGTAATGAAAAATGAAGTCTTTCAAAAAAAGAAAACACATTAAATTGTATGTTCTAAGATCATTCTCAAAACATACTCTTAAAGTTACTAAATGAATTAAATTATGCCGCAATTACATAAATGTTTCAAAAACATTTTGAAAATGTTTCCAAAAAATGTTACAAAAACTATAATTAAAATGTTTCAATTGTAGTGAAAATAATTATATTAGTTAATGTTTTATATAAACATTTTCACTGCCTAGGCCGAAAAATATCAGGAATTGAATGTTTTTAACTAACAGCGATATTAAGAATGTTTTAAAAATATTTTTAAAATGTTCCTTACAAATGTTTCAGAAAAGTATATGCAATGTTTCCGATTTACACAATAAGAATGTTTCATTTCATTTTATTAGAACGTTTTTAAAACGTTTCATAAGATCTTTTATATTTGGAAGCTATAAATACCCTTAAATGAATTAAGAATGTTTCAAAAACATTTTGACAACGTTCCCTCCAAATGTTTCAGAAACGTATTTATGCAATGTTTCAGATTTATGGGAAAGGAATGTTTCATTTCATGTTTTTAGAACGTTTTTAAAACGTACTATAAAAATCTTTGATATTTGAAAGCTAAACATACCTTTTGAAACATTTTTAAAACGTTTCAAAAATATTTTGGAAAAATGTCCCAAAAGGATTTAATCAAAAGCTTCTTGAAAACATTTTAAAAATGTTTTTAAAATGTTTTAATGAGAAGAGAAAATGTTTTAAAAACGTTTTTAAAATGTTTAGTCTGAAATGTTTTGAAAAAACCTTTTTACAACACCAATAAAATGTTTTGAAAATGTTTTGTGCTACCTGGGGGGGTATTTATCATATGGAATGGCAAAGATATAATGTTAAGATGAAGATTTTTTTTTTCTCTATAACATTAGGCATAACATATTGTAGAAGTACAAAAAATGTAAGTGCATTACATTTTAAATAAATATTTGAAAAAAATAACTTTTCCTTTTACTCCACTATCAATTTAATTTACAGGGAATCTGTAGAATCATTTTTAATTCTCAAAACTTTTATCATGTTCTCTGTGGTAATTGAAAAGAAGAAATAACTGTTTCCATTATTTTGCTGCGTAATTATTTTACTTGGATAAATCTAAAAATAACGATTTATCGTCTTTTACAAAATAACGAAATGTGGCAGTGCCTGAAGTATTTGTACAATGCCCGAGTAAAATTTAATATTTCAGCGTCGTTCTCTGATGGTATCGAATGTGCTTATGACAACAATTATTTTCCAGAGAATTTTAATATATTATCTAACAGATAATTTGGAAAATATGTTTAAGATGTTCATATTCAGTCGTTAAATGTAAATTATTTATTTTCATTTTGGCTGGTACAAAGAATAGCCCTTCTTTAACTTACATTGTGGGGAAAAAAATAAAATCCATAATTAGAACCTCTTTTAAGTTATTCATGCGATTAGACATTGCAGTTTGACAGAAAGTGGAATTGACAAAAAATAAAGCAATTACTTCCTTAAAGCAAAAAATACATTTTTTTTTCTCATCACACGTGTTGTAAAATTTCCGTGCGATACACTTTACATTATAGCAATTGATAACATAGATATATGTACACTTCGCTATTTTGAAAGACTATATGGATTTTCTTTTTAAATTTTGATAAATCATTGTAGACAGATTGCGTAGATGCAATAGTTTTCACATATCAAGAGGAAAAGAATTCCACAGATTATCAAGAAAATACCAGCCATGTTAAAGCAACAGAACATGTTTTTGATGTTAAAACTCCATGGGCAAGAAAACGGTTTGAGGAGACAGATGTGCACAGGAAGGAAAAAAACGAAATCGAAAATATTAGAGAGTTGCGAGACCTTTCTAATTCGTCTTTTGATGTCCTGGTTTGTTATTTGCTTATCGGGGGTAAGTCCTTTTCAATATATAGCACAGTGCATTTGGGGAAAAACATTTATGGACTTTTTTATTGATAGTGCTTTTTGCATCTTTTGGATTACTTTCCGGGTACATATGCAGCTACATGTAGCATAATCCGAGATTCCTCTGACTCTAAAACCCGCTTTTATATTGTGACTTGTGCGGGGGAGAGTCAGAGCGGAGGCCATATTGAAAACTGACAATTTAGCGATACCAGACGGTGTCGGAACTCTGCCTACCTTTTACAACTTTATTTCGCGGAGCTAACTCCAGAGACGCGAAAAATCAGTAAAATAATTATTTTCCTACTTGTTAATCGTCATTAAAAGGATGCTTCCGCCGTTTAAACAGCCCTATCACCGACAAATGAAGCATCACTTAAACTAGGTCGCCTCCTAGCCATTCGACTGCTTTGCGCATGACGTCACACACAGATAAAAAACCAAACTATCACGTGAAAATATCATGTGTGGTGTTAATACTGTTTTTAAACACATATTTGCGTAGAAGATGTTTTGACAGTTGCTTTACTTATCAATAAATAAATAAAACATCACCTTGTTATTTCATATGTATTTTCACAATACTTTCATATTTTTCCGAAAGCCCCACACGTAGTTTGAGCACGTGTTACTTTCAAACTGACTGGAATTTTGTGTATTTGTGTGCTGACGTCATCCTCGGTCTAATGGCGAGGAGGAGACCAAGTTCAAGTGATGCTTGAACTATGAAAATAATTAAGGTCTTCCGTCTTCACGGAAGACCTTATAGTGATTCTATTGTTTCTTATTATTATTATTCTTTTTTTTAGACAAAATTTTGTGCAGGCGATTTCTCGTAAACTATTCGGTGGATTTCAATGAAAATTTCAGGAATTATAGGTCATTATATGAATTTTATATAAAATTCCGTCTGTTGGAAAATTCGGTACCAGTGCCAAGTTATGGGCGATTTCCTGATTTTAAAATGCAATTTTGTCTTCGAGTGTTCTCGAAAATGGCTAAAGATATTAACTGGAGACTTATTAGAGATGATAGACCATGACTTATAGATGTGCAATTTTGCCTTCGTTTGCGTCGTCAGTACTTCCGGTCGCTACAGGAAGTGAATTCAAAATGTGCACTTTTTCAACTTTTTTTGTTTTTCAATATTTTTCTTTGATATAATTAATG
>PRKT01001321.1:0-15530 GCA_003671525.1 Saccostrea glomerata | reverse complement strand
GGTTATAAGAACATACATTTCTAATTTTCATTGAAGCTATCAAATCCATCAAATAGATCAAATATTTCAAAGGAATAGCCTTAAGAACTACTTGTGACGTTTCGCATGAAATAATGTATCGTGACCGGACTTAAGTAGTAGACAAATGGTGACAAGAGTGTAGAAATATATAACATTGGCATGCCTGTTTATGGAGTTGCATGGAATAAAAAGTTGAATACATATCGAAAAAATGAAAGAAAACAGTATCATCTGTTCATCACTAATAGATTATCTACCTAAAAGTTACTGTTAAAACTCAAGTAACAGATTCCGATGTGATCATCTTGAGCAAAGTTTAGCAAGCTGGCTGTCATTTTACAATTCCAAACTGAATTTTAAAAAAAAACGTTATGTATGTTGGAATCAAAATAAGCAATCTCGCGATATTCCAATGTTAAATTTGAAGCGGGTTCCCAAAGGTGTAATGGGTACCGCAATAGATTCTAACGTTGGCGACCCGGGTTCGGTCCCCCGTGTGTCCGATTTTTAAAATCACTTTTTCAATTTTATTTTACGGGGTTTTTTCTGAATCGGACGGAAGACCTCGTTTCTAGTTATTTTACTGATTTCTTGCGTCTCGGGAGTTAGCTCCGCGAAATAAAGTTGTAAAAGGTAGGCAGAGTTCCGACACCGTCTGATATCGCTAAATTGCCAGTTTTCAATATGGCCTTCGCTCCGACTCTCCCCCGCACAAATCACAATATAAAAGCGGGGGTTAGAGTTAGAGGAATCTCGGATTACATGTAGCAGTAAAACAATAACCTATTTCAATGTCATGAAAAATAGTATGAACGTACCAGAGTATTTCTAAATCAAAAAGAATTACAATAAATAACACAATGTTACTCCTTTGAATCAATGATACATTGTTGTTTAGAAGAAAATACAAATGTATACTATTCCATGTAAAGCTTTTTTTCTCCTCTGCAAGTCGGGTTTGTTGCCATTATGTAGTTCATTACTTCACAATTGTTGCAAGCATTTCTTCACCCGGTGCAAACTTTCCAGCAATTAATGCTGGCAATGACCATAAGCATTAAAGGCATTTTTTTTTCAAACTGTTACCCAAGCATTAAAGAATTTCATAATAAAATAAACACTTTAAAACATTATGTGTAATTTACTGCCAATACTTAGCGCATATCATTGTGTTTTGAAGGAGACTTAATATAATGTTACAAGTTTAGGAAAGTAGATAATTCTTAGAATTTCTGAGCTGAGCTAGAAAATATAATAATGGAAAATATTAGTCATATCAGGTGGCGAGGACTTTTTACTATATATGTAGATATATTCAGATTACCAATATTTTATCTCACTATGAATTATAGCACTATAACGTATGAGTATCTTTATTATAAAAAAAAATCTCAAACGTGTTGTTATGCTTATTTCATTTGAATTAAAATAGAAGAAAAAATAGAGTTGGCAAAATATTCCTCAGCTGGATGTTTATATGAATGAAAATAAAAAAAAATATATTGCATTTTCCTTACAATATCTAGTGACCCTTATACATGTATATTCACTGCTTAACAATTAAAATAATAGCTTTTTATCACAGTATATCTGTATAATACGTATGTTCTTTTTTTCAGTGTCAATGGCAGATCAGAACAAGTATCCGTTTGTATGTATCAACCTAAGTTATACCGTTATATTTGTATTTTACATAATAATTTGTATAAAGATTGACTGTTTTATAAGCCCTTCTTTCTCTTATAACAAAATTATTTAATTTCACTTGTATCAAGCAATTTCATTGGCTGAATCATTCTGAGGAACCTACATGTATAATATTTTGTATGACATAACTTGCCTACGTCACAATGAGTTCCGTCAAAAAAGTATTACTCCGCTTGACGTTACTTTAAAAATATGCTATATTTGAAGCCTTTTTCTGGTGGGAAAATTGTCTTATTGTCTACACTGAAATTAAATTATAAGGAATGAAGCTTATTTCAACTTATGTTATACGATATAACATAACTTCGGACAGTTTACGCTTTTTTATAAACCATGAATAAACCGCTTTGAAAGTCTCTTTTTTTTAAATGTGCTCTTTGCATGTTTTGTAACATGGGAATAACAAAATGTATCGAACTATTTGTATTGATGTGATATTTGTATTACAAGTACGTGTACATGTAATTGACTTTAACTTACTTCCACAAGAACTTTTTGTCTTATCGAATTCATCGAATTCAGGGTTCCCGATGCATATTCAAAAGAATAGGCAGTTCTTTTCTGTATTTATGTGCTTTTAATTATTAAGTGAACATGTTCTATTCTGAAGCAGAACGATTTTCCACCGAAATTTGCAAAAGCTAAGCTCCACCACCTATTCTATGGTCATTAGTGACCTGCTAGATCTCCTTCCCTAAATCTAGAGTCGTAGTCCTTTACTTACTGATAGTCTCTATGTGCCTAGGGATGACTTCCCCCGGTGGTCACGGTGATTTATTGTGTTTTTCTTGATCAGACTAACTTCCGAATCTTTATCTGCAGATTGAAAAACATTGTAAAGTGTAAAGTTAGTACACTCTCCCCATCATTGCCGCTCAAGTTTTCAGTAACTTGACGTCATTTTCAAATCTGACGTCATATATTTGTAGTTCAGAGAAGTGAATGCACAGAGTGCACTGCATTATTATCTGGGAAACCTTATCATATATGCGTAATATTTTTCTAACAATAAAGCGTTAAAATAAACGTGATAACTTTAACTTTTCTTATTTATGCATCGATATACCTTTGTCAGCTGCATATCTCTTAGATCATTGCATACGATCATGTTCTGCTCAATATGAAATATTTTAAAAACGAAATAAGTTGATTAAAAAAGAGAGAATATTAACTGTCTAATTAAAAGAGATTATTTTGTAATTTGTATGGTCCGATGGTTACTGTATTCTCTTACTTAACAAAAGAATCGAACATTTTGACATGAAAGGTAGAGGATGCTTGGAACAGTTAATTCTATTCACATACCAAGAAACTATATTTAGATATAGCATTACATTTTCAAACAACTAAAAATCATGCTTAATTTAAAATGATCTAGTGTCCTTTATTAATTTATCTCTTTATCAAAAAGGGAGAAAAATCAAAGGTGTATCCAAATGCACTTTCAATGTATCTTCTGAAAGAAGGGAAATGGAAAATTCCAAAGGATGTTGTTAAGGGTCACTTCAGCTATAGATCGATTGAATATATCTGTGAAAAGGTAAAAGAGATTATAATTTAAACGAACATTCCGACTCAGTTTTCAAAAGAAAATTATTTTTTTCTAATGTTTTTAATTTCATATAACTTTTGGAATAGAGAATGGAAAAAGAATTTGAAGATGGACTTTGGCGAGACTTGTCGGAGAAGTCAAACGGTGCATATATTCCTCCTTCGTGGAAAGGAAAAAAAGGTAAAATCCAACATTAAAAGGCAGAGTTCTCCATGACCTGCTTTCCTGTGTCATACCTGACACAGTAATTCTTTTTTATTCTGACACAGTAAAGTTTCAAATCCGTATTTTTGTGTTAGAGTACACATTTCTGTGACATAGTACAATTTCTGCAAAACAGACCCACAATAACTAGTATATTAGAAAATAGAATTCCTCTTATATACTTATCAAATAAATCCATTTTTCCAGTTTTTAAAGAAAAACACTTGATTGTCCTTTAAGTTTGACTCACTGTCTTCCTTCATCTTACATTATTAATAAGTACCGTCTGGACCCTAGGGACAATTCGCGTATGAAAAAACAAAGAAAACGTAAAATATAACCTTAAAACGCCCCTCTATTTAAGATTTTGTCATTCCGTTTTACAGTTAATCGTCCATAAGCTATTTTTTTCTTACAGAAACCGAATTGATTAAATCACTCATTTTAGGTCACCTGAGTTTGTTTCATCTGTCGACGTTGTCAACCAATCTCACAATAATCAATGCAATCTTAAAAATAAACCTCTATTCCCCTGGCCATCAAGAAGTATTTTTTATATAAAAACTGATTGCATGAATGTAATCAGCATTGAGTCCTCTACTAAAATTATTAAATTCATAGCCCCTGGATTGGGGATTTTTGTGTTAAAGCAGGGCCACAAGACAACCAAAAGAAAAAAAACCCTCTAAGCCTAGTTTAATGATGGCTTATAGGTCTTTAAATCAACATTAAACACCTTTAAGTAACATTTACACCACCATTGAGTTATCACTAAGCCATCTCAAAGTTCGTAATGGGTGCTTAAATGTAGCTTAATGGTTGCTTAATGGTGGCTAAATGGTCTTTAATGGCAGCTTTCCGACCACGATTAAGTTACCATTAAGCCAAACTTATAGGAGTTTAATGTCCAAATTCTATTAAGCTGTCATTAAGCTGCCATTACGCAGTTGATAATACTGTTTTTATGGGTGATAATTATTTCTACAGTGATTTATTATCACAATTAATAAATGTCTAGTTCACACACATCTTGATACGGTTAAAATAAGGGAAAAAATCGAAATTTAAAAAAATCACCCCAAATGGGGCGCAAACCTATGACCTTTGGAGTAGATGACAGACGCAGTTTAAGGCAGACGCGTAAACCGTTAGACTATTACTGGTTATAATTATACATTTAAATATTAAACATATAATTTTCACAAAAAACGTTTGTACCTGTGGAAGTACATGTAGTTATTTTGTTGAATGTTTCCAAGGTCCGGAATTGATTTTTTAATCAAAATATTTAATAAGTCTATTCATGGATCTTTTTTAAAGGCTTTTATATCACATTAATTTTTTTTAACCGTTGAAATCGGGGGGGGGGGGGGGGGGGGGGGGTACAAGGGTTCCGTCATTTTTTTTACTTCATTTTCTACAAAGGGTACTGATAAGGAAAAAACCAGTACACATTATGTATCCCGGTATATAATTTTTTCTGCAGAAATGTAAACCATGCATACCAGTCAGAGTAATGTTACAGATGCTAGACTGGTGTAGAACCCTGATCACAAAACGATGGAAAGAAAAAAAAGCATAACTTAAAGTGAACTATTCCAAATGATAATTATGATCAATCAATCTTATATTATTTTTTTAGGAATTAACCTTCAATATTTATTTATCGGAGAACGTTTGTTTGATACGTACAAACAGGAGTGCTAATTACAGCTTACTGATGTAAATGAGAGAGAATTCTATTTTAGCACTTTGTTTATGTAATAATAATAGGTTCCTAAACAATATAATACGTGATTTTGAAAATCAGATATTCCTCCCTTTCCATTTCAATAAAAAAATAGCCGTGCAACAGAGACTCATAGTGATAGTAAAGTGTACCGCCGGTTGGTTGTGGTTGGTGGGGGGGGGGGGGGGGGGGGGGGGGGGGGGGGGGGGGGCTGCCGTAAGACCAAAAGCGGGTCCAGGACGATGCCCTGATAGGGGCTAAGAGGGAAAGTACCCAGAAGTTCTTTGTTTTTTTCATGATACGAGTATTTATTTCCTTGCAAAAATTTATGCCATATCGTTTTCCAGTAGAAATGATATCAAACAAAAATTTAACCAGAGCAATATGACACCAAATAATTTAAAATTTTTCATATACTCATGCAAATATATCTGTGGATCGTAATGTGATCTTTTAACTCCAAATATCTTCTTTTTTGAAAAAAAAATATGCGTACGCACTTACATTTCGACAGTATTGCAAAAGTATTTTTATAATCAATACTATTTTTTCTTATCATTCTGTCTGCTGCATACATGCATATCTGTTTGTTCTGCTGTTAATATTCTCAAGCATTTAACATCGAAAATAAGCTGACAGCCTTTTTCTTTAATGTCATTCTGCAGATTACGTGTGGGTCATATTTCTTTCATATTCAAAAAATCAATAATATTGGTCATCTACACTGAATAATGACGTTAAAAATCGATTATTACGTAATATTTTAATAAGATTAAATCTTTTAAGGTAACCTGAGTAAACTCAGGTGGCCTATTACTATCTTTCTTCGTCCGTCCTCGTGCGTCGTTCGTCGTTCGTCGTGTGTATACATTTGAACATTTTCAGCTTCTTCTCTGCAACCAATGAACCCATTTCAACCAAATTTTATATGAAGCATCTATGGGTGACGGTGAACAAAAATTGTGAATTTTATGGTCCCTGACCCCTGTGGTCTGAGGGGTGGGGCCAAAACCAATAAAATTAGTGCAATGTTTAAAAATCATCTTCTTCACTCCTGGATATCAAGCAGGCAAACTGTTTACATAATTGTAATCATCATTAAGTCTTCTACTAAAATTGTTAATTCATGGCCATGGAGTCAGGGGTTCTGGTGCTAGGGCTGGGCTAAAAAAGTATACAGTGAAATTGCATTATTTCTTTGAAAATCTTCTTCTCTGCTACTGGGTATTACATAAAGTAACTAAGTGCATAGTTATGATGAGCAAGAGTGCCTCTACAAAAATTTTGAATTTTATGGTCCCAGGGTCAGGGGTTCTGGTGTAAGGGCGGGGCTCTATTGATGATATAGTAAAAATACATGAATTCTTTGAAAATCTTCTTCTCTGCTCCTATGAATTAAATAAACCAACTAACTGCATAGTTATGATGAGCAAGAGTGCCTCTACTAAAATTGCGAATTTTATGACCCCAGGGTAAGGGATTCTGGGGCTTTATTAATTATTATATAGTAAAAATAAATGAATTATTCAAAAATCTTCTTCTCTGTTCCTAGGTATTAAATAAACCAACTGAGTGCATAGTTAAGATGAGCAACAGTGCCTCATCAAAATTGTGAATTTTATGGCCCCAGGGTTTGTAGTTATGGTGTTAGGGTGGGGCTCTATGGATTATATAGTGAAAATACACTAATTCTTTGAAAATCTTCTACTTTGTTCCTAGGTATTAAATAAAGTAGCTAAGTGCACAGTTATGATGAGCAAGAGTGACATTACCAAAATTATGAGTTTAATGGCCCCAGAGTCAGGGGTTTTGGTGTTACCTTAACAAATAAATACTACAGTAAACTATAGTTAACTATAGTTTACTATATTTAACTATAGTAAATCAAAGTTCCAAAGTTTTCACTATAGTAAATCAAAGTTCAAAAGTTTTTACTATAGTAAATCAAAGTTCCAAAGTTTTCCAAAGTAAATCAAAGTTCCAAAGTTTATACCATAGTTATTCAAAGTTCCAAAGTTTTTACTATAGTAAATCAAAGTTCCAAAGTTTTCACCATAGTAAATCAAAGTTCCAAAGTTTTTTCCATAGTAAATTAAAGTTCCAAGGTTTCCACCATAGTAAATCAAAGTTTTAACTTTGGTACTATAGTTTATTATAGTAAACTATAGTAAACTATAGTTAACTATAGTTTACTATAGTATTTTTTTGTTAGGGTAGGGCAGGGCTCTATTGATTATATAGTGGAAATACATTAAAGTTAAAAAAAAATCTTCTGGGTATTCAGCAGATTAACTACCTATATCGTTCTAATGAGCAAGGGCCCTAATCTTCCAGAATTGTAAATTTCAAGGCCCCTGGGTCAGGGGTTCAGTAGAGGGGGGCTGTACTTACATACTGAAAATGAATTAATTGTTTGAAATCTGCTCCTTGTTATTAATCAAATATTTTTGAAAAGCAATGATGCCTTTTCAAAAATTGTGCAATGTGTGGATCTAGACCTAAGGGTCAGGGGTTCATGTGTGGTAGGGGCACTGCTGATTGTTTCTGAATACATGTATTACTAATTATGTGAAATGCATCTTTTCTTCCTCTACCCTGCATATGGGTGTAAAGTATCCAAACTAAGCAATTGCTAAGTGTATATAAAAGTTATGATGATCAATGAAGCCTCCTTCAAAATTGTGAATGCCATAGCATCTGGCTTAAAATATGAATCAAATTCAATCACTGGAAAGTTGTTGCATAATGCTTAGGTGACCTATAAGGCCCCTGGGCCTCTTGGTTTTTGTTTTTAAAGATATCAACAAGAATAAAATAGAAGGGAATCGGCATTAAACTGAAAATTAAACGTACTTTTGAAAGTGCGTGAAAAGTGCGTGATTGTGGGGATACTAGTATGGTAAATGCGTCAGAAGTAGGAAACGATATATGCTCTAAAACGCGGGGAAGGGGGTTAAGGGATGTCACTTATGTAATGTTATGCAATGTTATGTAATGTATGAGATTTGTTAAGGATCAAGGTGTTTTTTGAACAGTTTTCTAGAATAGATATATTCCTTTAGTATGAACTCAAAGTGCAGAGAAAATAGGTGACACGTGTGCATCTAAATAACACAAAATAAAAGTTCTAAAGATATTATCATCGGAAATTTGCTTCTATGAACAGGGAACCAAAATGATGGATATGACGCAGAAGACACAGAAAGCACCGGAAGATCAGATACGATAGACTTTCGTGCAACATTCGGTATGTCCTTATTCTATAATACATTGAATACCCTAAAATCTTGAAAATAAGCCGCAGCTTATTTTAAGTTTTGGTAAGAAAGTGGGGGCTTATTTTCAAAACCGGCCTATTTTCAAATTCCGGCTTATTATCAATGCAAAAAACTGGTAAGAGTAGAGAGCACAATCAAGGTTTATTTTCCATATAATCATTGAATAACATGTAATCGATAGAATGGGAACTACTTGTTCGATCTAAAATCAAAACATCTTGAATATAATATAAAATAAAATGATATAAATAACACTTTGTTCAGTATCTTGTGTGTAGAAAAAATATTGTAAAAGTGAAAAGTTTGACAAGAAAAAAACATAAACAAATGACTGTGGCTCGTCAAAGTTTTCTCTCGTGATTTTTTTTAATCATTGGCGTCCCCCGGTGTACGTTGGTGTAATCGTCTACTTTATATTTTGAGAATGTCGATCCCGAAAAGATAATTTCATTGTATACAGCATTCATTCATTCATTCATTGATAATTATTGTTTCATAATTTCAAGTAGCTACAGTCCTATGCAGAAATTGGTAAAGGTTAAACGAATTAAAGAAAGATAACTCAGTTTTTTATTGCACAGTTAAAAAATTGTCAGTTTTAATCGTCGAATTTTTAAGACGAGGCAATCGTCAAACGTTTAACATT
Source organism: Saccostrea glomerata (assembly GCA_003671525.1). Lineage (NCBI taxonomy): Eukaryota > Metazoa > Mollusca > Bivalvia > Ostreida > Ostreidae > Saccostrea > Saccostrea glomerata. The sequence continues at coordinate 6,393 of PRKT01001321.1, read as the reverse complement.
TTTCCTAAATGGCATTGTCATGACCGGCTTATTTTCAAAACTGGCTTATTTTCGAGTAATTTTTAATGCAAGAAATAGGGGGCTTATTTTCAAAACCGACTTATTATTAAAACCGTCTTATTTTCAAGATTTTAGGGTATTTTATATATTATTTTCATAAATTAAAGTAATTTGTTTCCCTGTCCACTTACCTTAAAACATAAACGAATAAATTAAAAGAGTAAATAATTGTGAAAATGAAATAAGATTCAATTATTCACAGAAAGTGCATGTCCTCTTTTATTCGATTTACATTTTATTCAAACAAGACTATTACGTTTAAAAATGAACGGAACACTCTTTTTACGACACAATAAATGATTTACTCTCTGTATTTTGAAGTCTTTATTGACATCTTAATCATCTAAACTCATTCACTTATAGAATGGATTTGACTGTCTGTGTTGTAAATAATGAAGGAATGAAGCTAATTTCAACTTATGTTATACGAAATAACATAACTTGGGGCAGTTTACGCTTTATAAACCGCGAAGCGGTTTATAAAAATCAGTTTTCGCGGTTTATAAAAAGCGTAAAGTTTAGTTATATCGTATAACATAAGTTGTAATTAGCTTTATTCCTTATAATTTAATTTCATTATAGACAATAAGACAATTTTTCCTCCAGAATAAGGCTTCAAATAAAGCATTATTTTAAAAGTAACGTCAAGCGTAGTAATACGTTTTGACGTAACTCATTGTGACTTAGGCAAGTTACGTTATCCAATATATTATATGTTCCTCTGAATGATTCAGCCAATGACATAGCTTGATACAAGTGAAATTAAATTATTCACATATTTAAAGGCGAAAGTACATATATAAGACGTGTATTATCTTAGAAAAAAAAATTAATGCAAAGCCTGAGGATGAATAACCCAAAACTTTTAGATAGTTCTGCTTAATCAGGAAAAAAACCCACTCTTATTATAGTGATATATGTTTAGTTAAATATCAGAATTTTTTAACAAGCCAGATAATTTGGCAAAAAGTTAATGTTTACTGTTCACTTTTTTTTTTGAAAAGTGGATATTATTTGGATAAAATGTATGAAGTTTTTTTCACTTGAAAATTTCTTGACATATCTTACAATGTGCATTTTGAAATTATATCTCCTTTGAAAGAAATTTGGAAAATTACAACACTGCAGACTGTATGTATCTCAGTTGATTCAATACACAATACCTTAATCTATGAATGAACGATCTCTAAAACGCTTTAAATTACTGACAGGTAAGTTGATGAAACAAGAATATCAACTGTCTTGTATAAAGTCATCATTTCTTTAGTTCTATAGCGATACAATAGCCTTGTCAGCAAATACAATTTATCATTGAGTCAAATGCCGATTGACGTTTTCATACTGATTGTATAAGTCCATTATTTATACATTAAATTGACGACAGATTTTTGCGTTAATTTTCGATCATGACAAGGAGGACACGGCGCCGGTCAGCAGGGGAAGCTCATTCCTCAATGGCACCTGATCTCTTCACTGATGTTTTTGAGATCCGTGTTTGCTCTGCTCCGATTTTGTTTTGTTTTATGCATTTTGATATTGAATACTGTTCGTTATCTCCATATGCTTCATATAATATTTCCAATAACGGAGTACTGTTAAGGCTTCCAGGAGTGTAAAATGCATTAAAAAGATGACGCTGCTTTGCAAAGTTGATTTTGAGTTTTATTTTTGATCTATGTACTTAAGCATTCCCAATTCATATCGAGAGCTCTATAGGTTATACATAATCATATTTGTTACGATATGACATGACCTTATTTATAACGTGCACGTGACGTGACGATCATTTCTTCTTTTTTTAGTTTTTATTGTATCTCTTTTACAATTTAACATTAACCTATCTGAGAGTATTTTCCGCTGAATATCGCCATATGCTTTAATGAAAAAGCAATCATACATTTTCCCCAAGCACGATTCCGTTAGAGGGGAAACTCTACACATTTCCACAAAATATAATAAATAAATCCTCATTAATCACCTGCGCCAGGCTCTTTTATACACATATTATAAATTCTGTCTCTGTCCATTGGTTAAAAAAGGGTAAATGTCAAACGTACAATGTATATTTTCGTTCATGTACGTAGTTTGAACATGCTTACACTTGAACAAGAGTAATAAAGCAAAGGTATTTATATTTTTCGGATATATAAGATTTAAAAAAAAATGATAAAAACATGTTTATTGTAAACAGGCATTCTTCATCTTTATACGAAGATTAAAATACGGTGTCAAGTTTAAGACACTCTTCAAATCATGACTGCTCAGGTATGCAGTGATTTGAGGTCATTATCAATTATGACGTCATAAACTTGTAGTTCAAAAAGTGCATGCACATATCTTGACTACACTACAGTATTCTCTGGAAAGCCTTATCGTACATGTGAAGGTATTTTGCTGAAATATCCACTTATTTCTAAACATGTGTAAAAAGTGTAATAGTTATTTAAATGAAATAAAAAAAATCAATTTTATACAGAAAGTACATGGCCTCTTGTATTTTTGATGCATTTTATTTTTTAAGACTGAATAAAGAGATTGAAATACTCATTTTACGACACGATAAATGTTAAATATCTGCATTTTGAAGTCTTTAGACGTCTAGTACATAGGTATCACTTATTCATAGTAGAAAAAATGTAACCATTTATGTTGTAATAGATTACAAATGAAGCTTAAGTAAAAAACATATACTATCTTAGGGGAAAAAGTAATGTAGTGCTTAAGGAATGTCACTTACGTAATGTAATGCATGAGATTTGTAAAGGATCAAGGTGTTCTTTGAAAAGTTTTTAAGAATAAATATTCTTAAAGTATGAGCTCAAAGTCCAGAGAAAATAGGAGACACGTGTGCATCTAAATAACACAAAATAAAAGTTCTTAAAATATTATAATCGAAAATTTGCTTCTATGAATAGGGAACCAAAATGATGGATATGACGCAGAAGACACAGAAAGCACCGGAAGATCAGATACGATAGATTTTCGTGCAACATTCGGTATGTCCTTATTCTGTAATACATTGAATATTTTATATATTATTTTCATAAATTAAAGTAATTTGCTTCCTTGTCCACTTACCTTAAAACATAAATGCATAAATGAAAAGTGTAAATAATTTTGAAAATGAAATTCAAATCTAATTATTCACAGAAAGTGCATGTCCTCTTTTATTCGATTTACATTTTATTCAAACACGACTAGTAAGTTTAAAAATGAATGGAGCACTCTTTTTACGACACAATAACTAATCAACTCTCTGTATTTTGCAGTCTTTTTTGACATCTTAATCATCTAAACTCATTCACTTATAGAATAGATGTTACTGTTTGTGATGTAAATAATCACAAATAAAAGTGAAAGTAAATATATAAGATGTGTATTATCTTAGAAAAAAAAATAATGCAATGCCTGAAGATGAATAGCCCAAAACTTTTAGACATTTCTGCTTAATCAGGAAAAACACTCTTACTATATGTTTAGTTAAATTACTGAATTTATCAGCAAGCCAGATAATTTGGCAAAAAGTTACAGGTTTACTTTTGCTTTTTTTGAAAAGTGGATAAAATGTATGAAGTTTTCTCACTTGAACGTTTCTTGACATATCTTAAGTGTGCATTTTAAAATTATATTTCCTTGAGAAAAATATGTAAAAATTACAACTGCAGACTGTATATATCTCAGTTGATTCAATACACAAGACCTTGCTCTACGTATGAAGAATTTCTAAAACGCTTTAAATTATTGACAAGCAAGTTGATGAAACGAGAATATAAGCCGTTTTGTTTAAAGTCATCATTTCGTTAGTTCTATGATCGTTACAATGGCCTTGTCAGCAAGTACGATTTTTCATTGAGTCAAATGCTGAATTGCATTTTTAATACTGTTGGTCCATTATTTATACACTGAATGGAGGACGGGTTTTCCGTTATTTCCTGATCATGACAAGGAAGTCATGATTGGTGTGACAGGCCAGCAAGGATGCCCATTCCTCCATGGCACCTGATTCCACCTCTGATGTTTCAGAGGTCTGTGTTTCTGCTGCTCTTATTTTGTATTGTTTTATGGACTTTGAGATTGAATACCATTCGTTTATTTCCATATCCTTCTTTGTGGAAAATAGGAATATTTGTTTGCGGCATGTATCTTTATTTTAAATATTTTCCCAAATTTGGTGTATATATTTCATTCGAGAAGTAAAACTATGTTTTCTTTTACAGCAGAGTCTCAGCGAGACCAATTTAGCTTCGAACATATCTCTGAACTGTACGGTTTGATATTTTATGCACTTCTTCGGAGAAATTTTTACGAAGGTGCAAAACAACTGATAGAGACAGGAGGGGTAAGTTTTTTTTTTAATTTAAGAATCGTTATTTCTTGAAAAAAACATGTAATATATTTATTTTTCTATCTTAGTTCTCATGGAATTTATTCAATATATCTCGATTATTAATTCTGTTATAATAAATAAAAAAAATGTTTAAAGAACATATAATCTGCATCACAGTAAATCAAGCGGTATTGGTCATTGGGAAAAATACTTCACCATAATACTGTACCCAGACAAAATCAGATGGTAAACTTATTTAAAAGGACAAAATTCGGTAAAGATCAATATTTGACCCCCACCCATCTTATCCTTAAAGAAGGGTGTATATTACGTCAATATTTTGAGTAAAACCCACCGAGCACAGTTCTGCTTCAGCTCAATATTTTGATATTATATCTGGAATGACAATATCAATTAAATACTTATATACAATCATGGCTCTCATGCATTCCTGCGCTCGGCAAACTTTAAAATAAGTGAGCAAACGTTGTCTTTTGTTCTACCTTCTGCCAAGAAAATACTAAATTTGAATTTTGACCTTTATAAAATAACCAATGAACTACTTTGAAATTAATTAGATTATTTATTCAATTTATTTTGCTCCTTTCAAGAAATTTCAAAAATGTTGGAGACAAAATTTCGCAATATATCTCAGATTGTCTTTTCACACTTTTGTGACATTTTTACAATACCTTTCATGTATTTAACTGAAAAGGAAATCCCCAGTGCAGAAATTTGCAGCTTTTCCAACACATTACCATTGGCTCAGAAAATAAAAATTAACAACTTTTCAGATGAACCCAAAAATATTGGGATTGAATACATTGATTCTGTTATCTTAAAATAATTAATATAATAGAAAAAGATCACTTGAAAAAAGTTTATCCAAATCTGAAAACTAGAAGATAATTAGACTCGACCTCGTCAAAACGTACTTTTTTAGTTTATCATATTATAGATTTTTTTTCTACATAACATATAATCTATATATATCCTATAATTGTACTGTATAAAGTCTATAATTACAGAGAATAGTTTCTTCCTTCATAGTAATTTTAAATGTTCTAATCGATATGATGATTCCACTGTCCCATTCCTTCCCTTATCTGTACCTTAGTCAGTATTTCCAGTTTATTTAAATTCTTAATTTAGAAACGTAATGTGTTTTAGCAAAAGGAATTCATTCTCAAAACACACATACATCTTATTGAAGTCATAAAATATACATATGCCGGCTGAGTTATGTAAAACTGCCATAGAGTATATGTTTCAAAATCAAATTATTCCAAGTGTTCATTCCCAATTCCTTTTAATAATTTCTTTTTTTTAAAAATATAGGAATCATACCTATAGGAATGATCACAATAACATGATAAAACTATATCTAGACTTAACCCACTTGCGTGTGCCGGTAAAGAAGGTATATTTTTATACTTTCATGTTAAATACTAAAATCTGATTGGTTTAAACGCAGTTAACAATCTGTTGCATTATCCTCAGCCTTAGCAACACACGTGGCAACGGGTAACACAACGGTAATGCCACATGCGTCGAAATTAAGCGCGTACGGTTCACCGTAGAATTCTCAATAGGTCAGTTGCGCGTTTTAAAGAACCGGAATAAACTTGATGTAAATAAAAGCTTGCGTCTGATGTAGCTTACTTAAAAACAACAAACGACAGACGAAACATGTTTGTGAGTGCTAGATAACGAAACTTTAGATGACAAAGAACTCTTAGAGTATCAAATAAACAATAAAGAGATTAGTAAATCATTTTCGATATAGCGGGGAGTTTGAAAGCTTTCTATAAACGTGAACGTAAAGACAATCGACGATTTTTTTTGCAGACATCTTATAATAAAAAATGACATTCAGTATAATAAAATAAATGGTGCCTGTTTTGGAGGGTGACAATGGTTTCCCTTGGGATGTCAATTTCAACTGTTACCCTCAAAAACAGGCACCATTTATATATTGCTGCTTATGTTCTAATTCACCAGTTCAA
>PRKT01001320.1:79998-81055 GCA_003671525.1 Saccostrea glomerata | reverse complement strand
GTCAGCCAAATTTCTCTGTGCAACATTCCCAGAATTCCTGCACTACCCAATGTCCTTTGCGCGAATATTGCCGAATAAATAAATAAATAATAACGTAAAGCATATATCAGACTTTCAGTTTGTAGAAATCTTTCAAAGAAACAAGAAATAACTCTGCAATGTTTTTCGACAAAAATTGCACTAGTTCTATAGTTTCAAACAGACGCTCGGCTGTCTCCGTAAGCTCCGACGAGCTTTGTGACGTCGTATGACGTCACAGCTAGTCGAGAAATCTCGTGCGGCTTGACGTTCGAAGTGGCTGATCTCAAGTGTTTTTGATGGTACAACTGCGCTCGCCCCAACGGTCACACCGTAAAACATATTAGTACTACACAGATTAATACAAATCAAGAAAGAGACTATGAGTGGGCAATTTAAAAAAAATACGAATCAGTTAAGATTTCTTTTATTCACAAACATAATAACATTTTTCCATATGACTGAGACATAACACCATAAACATGTTTACACCAAGAACGTCCGCGGAAGTGACTTTATTTATAGCGCATGCGTATTAAACACAGTAAAAGAGTTCCCTTCAGGGGAAATAACTCACCTTTTGAAAATGGGCAATACTTAAACCATACCAACTTTCTATACCAACCATGCACAGACAAGGTGTAATCCTTCCCCTTTTCTGCTGATGAAATTGGTTACCGGTATATATGACTACAAATTATCAAGCCGTCGGACTACCGGGCTGTCGGACTATCGGACCTTCGGACTACCGGGCTGTCGGACTATCGGACCTTCGGACTACTGGGCTGTCGGACTATCGGATCGTCGGAATACTGGGCGGTCACCGTAAAATGACTTCTTCCTGCTCGTCAGTATCCACTTGATCCATTTTATTCATAACGAAAAAGACGTCCGCAAAATCAAAACATGGCATTTTTTCTGCTTCTTCCCTTATTTGTTTGAACAAATTCAAAAGCTTGAAAAGAAAAGAAAGATAAATATTTCGTAAAAAAACAACAAATTGCTGTAAAATAAAACCAGAAGTCTCTGTTGAGACTGA
>PRKT01001320.1:69998-74998 GCA_003671525.1 Saccostrea glomerata | reverse complement strand
TAAACTTCACTGAACATTCAGCAAATGCTATAACCAGTAGAATGCAGTAACGTCTGAATAAATACCAGTATTTTCGTCAAACATTCATAAAGTTTACCCTGTCTTCTTGGAAGCCTCCACCGTTGTTTACATTTACAACAAAAACGAAGGCTACCGCATTGGGGATGTAAGTTAGTAGTACATCGGTATGTTTCTTGGAAAAACCAATCCCAGGTGTATCAACCAAAACAACGTCTCCCTATTCGAATACACATACACTTTAAGTGTGGAATGGACCAATGCAGAATTAAATAAATACGAGGGTTGATCCAAAAGTTCGTGGAATCTCTTTCTTAAATTTTATCATGATTTGACAAATTAAAGCAAACAATAGGCATATTTATAAAACAGAGTCATAATGCAACAATACTGGAAAATTTCACCACGTTCCAATTACCAATAAGGTCACAAGAGCTTTCTGAAAATGGATGGTTGTGAAACCCGGGGGAGACTTCGACGTAGCGTCAAGTTAGGTATGTCACGTCACGTTATAGAATCATCTCACCCTAATGTCAAATTCGAACACGTAACTCTTCAAAATGTTACCCTTTTCTCCATTTTTTTTCCTCAAGAAAAGCCTGGGTATGCTCTCCCACCAATTTATCTTCATTTTTTAATCATATTTCTAAATACCCCCTATCTTTCCGATTTCAGATTTGATGTTCTGATTTCAGTAGCAATGTCAAGAACAGTACGTCAGCTGACAACGCCTATTAATGCTTTCAATTTATCAAGGGGGACAAACAATTAAAACAGAGCCTCAAAAAGGCGGCCACACCTTTAATCAACGTTCATGAAAGTTCTATTTTTCTTCATTTTCATACGCCACTGGAAAACCAGTGGCTAAATGCATTTTTCCACAGCCTATGTCAATAATATACGCATTTAAGATAGAGTGATCCCGAGATTTTCACAAAACTTATGAATTGACCGAAATTTGATGTCGTCTAACAACCTTTTAAAGATGAACAATAATTTATCAACTAATAAACAAAATATCCAGTAAATTCAGTAAAATACACACACAACGGTTTATAAAAGATCATGCAATCGTAATAATGACATAATTTTCGTTTTCTATAACACGAATAGCGGTTTAATGCGCATTTCAAGTATTAAGAATTAAAATGATAATAAACGCGTTGATGTCTCCCCCGCATTTCAAAACATCCGTTTCTATGGCAACTGCCACAGAATTACTATCACAAATATTAAAAGTATTTTTTCATTTAAAATATTCAACTAGTGTGTTTATTCTCATTTGTAATTTTCAACCAATTTCACTTATAAAAGAATGAAATAAAAAGAATTCGAAATTCCACGAACTTTTGGATCAACCCTCGTATAATATATATTTTATTTCATATTTTACATGCATATTTTTTCATGATACAGTTTTTTTTTTGCTGTAAGGAATAGCAATGAAAAGAGCATGTCAAGACCTCGTGAATTATATTCTGTCCCTTGATAAAATATGTAATTTTCTGTGATCAGAAGTCTTTCTGTTTCTGTTTTAATTACAATTACCAATAGATGAGGTCAAAAGCTGAATTTCAAAGAAAAACTAAATATACAGACAGCATGACAGATCAGTGATGTTCGAACTAAAATTATCGAAAAACTTGGGGGGAAAAAGTGAAATGAGGTACATGTACCAACAGCTCACAAGTACTTAGGGACACCCCCCCCCCCTCCTCCGATATTCAACCCTAAACTGTGCAACAGCTTAATCATATTGAAGCTTCGAGTGATCTCCATTCAGATTTTCATCACCTGTTTTCACATTTGCATGAACCAGTATCTACCAAACAGTTTACCTGGAATCCACATGCGTTCTTGTTTACATCTGTGTCAAGGACTATCACTAAGCAGAACTGGAATATCTACACCTTTTATGACTCAGGATACTTCATCACATATGACTGTTAGTGTGACTACATGTACGCCACATACTATTCCTTGCATTCCTATGTCGATACAACATAGTACACCTTATGTACCTACGTTATCCTCATTCGATGATATATACAGTTCAGGACATTTGCATAACCATATTTGTAAACATGAAGGCCTACTTATTGTTGTAGCACAAGAACTAAATAAACCTACATCAGAAATACAGAAGTTTGAAGGGAAACCGATGGACTATCAAAGATTCATTTGACATCTGATGATCATCAAAAATTTGATCTTCAGTTGTCCAGATACAAGGCAGATTTTAAAACTCCAAACCTTTGTTATGTAAACAGTGTACGTGTTATGTTTTGTTCAACGAGGTTAAACATACCAATGTATATTCGGAAAAAGTAGATTTTTAATTCGAAATACGATTTGACAGCATCTATCGATTTTCTTGATCTCATTTTGTAATAAATATCATATTTTCTATATGTTATTAAAAGCAATGCACGAGCCTTATTTACATTATGAAAAATCTTGGTTCTGTACCCCCTTTGTAAATCATCAAATGATGTTCAAATCCGTGCTGATCATTACAATTACCTAATTTTGGAATTGTAAACATTTTTTATATCAGTTGAATCTGTGTCCAGCGTCCTTAAAACGCTTACATGATGCCGACTAATCCTAACGTAACCTGTCCTTAATTCTGTTTTATTTATGTCAGTCACTATTTCACAAACGAATCCAGTAAGGTAGTAATTGACACCATTACACCAATCATGTCTGGTTAAACACTCACGGACACACTGCTCTGGCCCCACTGCACCGACCACAGCTACAACTGGACCGATGTATCGCTCTCCATGTAGGGCATTTATATTGAAATCACAACACTCACAGGGTATAAGAGCAGTGGTTAGTAATGTGATTAACACATTCGACATTATTTGAAAAGGTAGTTAAAATTTTGAAAATATACGTTTCGTTTCTGACGTCGTATTTATACAGGCATTATATGCGCTTGACTTGTACCGCCGAAATATGAGTAAAATATTGACGACTCGGCGTAATACAACAATACCCAATCATTAACATGGTTTATCTTCCAGAATTTCTATTTACAATTCTATCCTCAATTATTCTAATTTTACTCCAAAAAGCATTACCCATAGGCTCCATTAAAGATTTAATCCATTTCAACATTTAAGTAGCATATAATTCCGGTGCATTTCTAACAAATTAAGAAGGCAGCCAATATATTCACCTAATATTTCTTCCTGACAAATATGAGAACAATGGCCAAGGTTAATGGAAACGTTTGTTCCGATCTCCAATCAAAAAAAATCTATAAAATGCAATGATAAGTTTGTTATTTTCAATCATCAGAATTTGACCCTTTAATACTAGATTTTGGACAAAAATTTTAATATCGCGAGAAAATTCACACTTTTGGTAATGATACTTTTCATTCTGAATTCCAACAAATTTTTAATTGTATTTAATTGACATTCTAACAAATTTCCAAATTGTTATTATACCCTCCCCTTGAAAAGCGGGAGAGTATATAGCAAACGGTATGTCCGTCCGTCCGTCTGTCTGTTACGCTTTGGTGTACCGATCTCTTATCCGCAACTCCTCTTATACCACTGAGTGAAATTTAATGAAACTTACAAATAATCTTTATTACATTTTGCCATTGTGCTCCTCATACCAGTATTACTTTTTGATTAGACACATATTTTTGGTTTCCCACAGCAAAACATAAACACTGCCATTATATATTTATAGAAGGCGGGGGTATCATTTAGTGAGCTTATTTCTCATTCCTCACAATACCTCTAGTTTTTCTGTTGAATTTAGGGATATATACGAAGTATACTTACAGTATACTCACAGTCAATAGAAACTCAATTAACACCCTAATTTTAGGGTGAAAATTATATAAGGGATATAACTATATACCAAAAAAGTTAGGACATCTTTAACTTTGCCAAATCAGTTATTGAATGGTTTTCATTCCATTACCATACATGTAAAGGTAATGCCGACCATCGATCAGTAGTCTAAAAAGGCAATCTAAAATATTGATCTGTTAATGTTCCTGAAATTAACCATAATTCACGCATTCTCAATTTATAGTGCCAAATCGATTTTGGGAAAAGTCAAAAAAATTTGTGAACTGAAATTAACACTTTAATACGTCATTTGAAACATGAAAGTGTATGATAGTTATTAAAAAATACAATTTGATTTACATACTTCATGCTGTGTTTTGTTGACCTTCGAAATAAAAGCGGTTGGAGGGCTAATTTTACACCAAGATATTTACGTGATGTTGAAAAGTCATATTTGGAAACGAAAGAATTTTTTTGAAAAATACAAAATTAAGATAATACACATCAAATTTTGTTATCTATAAACATTTATGAAACCGTTTAAGCACATTTGTAAAAGGGGTGTGGAATCTTTGATTCAATTATTAGTAAAAACAAAACAGACATAATTTTCATTTAAATGAAATTATTTTCTTTTTATGTTAACAAGTTTTTATCAAATCCGATGATAAGCTAAATAATGACAATATTCCCTAAAATGCTACATTAATTGATTCTTTATTAATCTGCTCAGAGAAACGCACATTATTTAGAATATAAGAAGGTTAAATATTACGCCATTACCTGATTACGAAGTGTTTGTTAAATATCACGTAAATATCGCACATAAATATCATACAAAAATAAAAGTATATTCGGAGAAAAAATGATTATATTATTTCAAATTATTGAATTTTATGAATTTTCTTATCTGTGTTCTTTACAAAGGGTTGAATTGAAAATTCAAGTTATGATTTATCTATAGAGGAATCATTAATTCATACCCCCCCCTTCCACAATTTAATCTGTTGATTATTTCAAGTGCAGCCACGGAGCATCGTTTTTGAAAGGGAGGCCAGCCAGAGAAAATTTTTTTTTACTTACCTGCAAAAGTTGACAAGCCAAAAAAAAGGGGGAGGACTTGCCCAAAGTCGAAAATCCTAGCTTGGGGGGGGGGGGGGGGGG
>PRKT01001320.1:54752-69837 GCA_003671525.1 Saccostrea glomerata | reverse complement strand
CCCCCCCCCCCCCCCCCCTGTCTGTCTCCCTCCTGTTGCTACATGCCTGAAATGCTTAATTGTTTGTGAAAACTTTGTCGTTAAATCTCAAAACCAAAACAGAGATCTCCCACCACCCTCAAAAAGTTTGTTAATAATTACAGTTGCATATCACATGGGCTCTATAGAGCAATATACATTCTACGTTCATATAACGTAAATTGAATTTTCAGTACCATTAAAGCATAGACGCATACCTTCTAAGTTCTATGTCTAAGCAACAATTAAAATGGGAAAAATTAGGTGCACAATTTAATACAAGTTAATACATGTATTTCTTACAAAGCAACAAACATGGAAATGGATTCAATTTCAACCAGTTTCTTATCACCCAACGCCCACAGCCATTTTTTTTACCCGATGTAGTACCCCCACCCCAAACCCCCACTGCATGCAGCGCAGCGCCTATTCTCTGGAATTATATTTCCTACAAAAATGATATTTTTTTTCTTCAAAATGTTTAGCTTGGTATACAATTGAGGTGTATATAATCATTTTTTAAGTTGACAATACACTATATCAGTTCAAACAAGCAGCAAAATACAGACTTGAAGAAAGTTTTGTCTCAGATTTACGTTCCGAGTGATAACGTGCATTACACTTGAAACTATGCAATTTTAACCAATTGCTCAAAATGGAAAGATTCGATCATTAATTAAATCACAATTCTACTTGTGAAATATATTATGTCAATTCAATTTTCAAATCACACAGATGCACAAGATATTGAGTAAAAATGTTCACCTTTGGATGTGCGCTTCCATTTGCATTTCTGCACTCTTATCTTGTTACAGAAAAAATGCCATTTTAAGAACCAGTGTATATTTCTTCATGTTCTTAATATTTAAATCATAAAGATTCACTCACAAATCGGTTCAAACAGCTTCAGAAATTAATACATATTTACTATAAAACATGATAACGTAAATATGGGTAACGTAAATATCTTTCTGAGATTTATCGTAACTTTTAATGCCATTGTTTAATTATTCCACAGTTAATTAAAGGCATATTCTAGTGCTTGAGTGTAAGGCAATTTGACCCATAGGAAACAGTGTAGTTCTCTTACTTAATTTGTGAATAAATACTAACACGTAAATATCGATGATTTTTTTTAACCATTGGACTCGTAAGAAAAGGGGGGCTATTTTTTCATAAATACAGATAAACAGTGTCTTTTTTTTACCATTCCATACAATAGAAAGGGTGTTTATGATGTTAAAAAGTTACAACTTGATCATATTGAGTCATTTTAGCAATCCTTCCAGTCCTTTTGAATTTCCAAATAGAAAAGTGATAATTTTGCGGTGACATCAAAATTTCATAAATATATTAATTTTTTTAAAAATTTGTGACACGCATATGTGTGAGGGGTGTGATATTCAGAAAATATAACTCAAATGTAGGACAATCTATTAAGAAAAAGATATGTAAATGATTTAAAATTTCTTTTTGGTTTAAAATTAAAACTACACAATGATCGGCGACAGTAACGTAAATATATATCGATTTCTGCTATAAAATGTGATTTTCTCCCAAGACAATCATTCAAGTTACAACAAACAATTGTTGTATTTTAATCAACAACCAACAATGGTTCATATGACTGGCAGAAAATAAAATTTATCTGAAATATTATATTACTTAAAACGCAGTACATTATTTAAAGCGAATTGAGACTATAAATTGAGAATGCGTGAATTATGTAATCCTTATCAAATATTGGAAGCGCTGAAATATCATCAATAGACAAGCGATGTTAATTCATTCTTTATCAAATAAGTTGGGGGGGGGGAATTTAAGCTTTCAGCGAGAAGCAAATCATAAATGCCTGTTACATCACTACGAACTAAACAAACCAGCAATCCCTTAGCAAAAACGCTTTGTCATTTTTATTCCATTACATCTGAAAATATTAATATTTACAAAGCTAGTTCAAATTCGAATAGTTCTCCTTTTTTTAATAAAGAAAGTAAATGTTGCTTAATGTGACTGCATAAATATCGATATTAATTTTGTTTATCGTAACAACAAATACAATGTAGTGTATATAACAGAAAGAATGTAGGCCTTTCGCAAAATTTTTTATTTTTTGCACATCAGTTTTATCTTGTTCATGTGAGGTTCACTGTAAATTCTTCCTGCAGCTCAGTATTCAAAGCATATGCATTATTTTTTACCCATTAATTCTTCCGACTGAGCGTTATTATCCAAAGAGAATATTATATGTAGCTACCTGGAAATTATGCAATGTTGTCAATTGTTAAATTAGCCAAGAAATATAAATGGAAAAACCAACCATTGTAAAAGATATTTAAAACAATGGATATATCTTGCAAATCAATAAAAAAATGTCTCGAAATAAAATTTATAATACTGTAAGCATAACGTTGGATATATAATCCAGTACAAAACGGTCTTACGTGTGCATGTAAAGTAAAGAAAAATAAACTGCCTCGTACGTTTTACTGAATCCTTTTAATTGTAACCGAAAAAATATTTCAAGTTTGACTCTGTTAATAATTGACAGGAAGAAGCTGTATTGAGTTTAATTATAATCATTGTACCAATGAAATTCCAAGAGACAGTTCACGATTATGGAAACGTGCATATGGTGATATCTATGTCCCATAAATCTTACCACGTGCTTAAGGAAAAAGTCGTACCACATAAATAGAGATATATTTTTGTCGCTTCGTAACATCTTGATGAATCTGAAAGTGTTATTTTCATCGTCTGCTCTTAAAATGGCGATTTGAAGTAATAGACTTTTTTTCACAGTCGACAAATGGCGATTGTGTGTATTATTTTATTATCCACTGTTCTATTATTCAGTGATTGCTGTGATTTCAATTCAAGTCCAATACATGGAGAACGATATATCGGTCACGTTGTAGCTGTGATCGATGCAGTTGGACCACGACAATGTGTCCGGGAGTGTTTGATGAGATATACTTGGTGTAACGGTGTCAATTACAACTTCGATGGATTCGTGTGTCAGATCGTAAAAGAAATAAACGAAACGGAATTAACAACGGACTCTTTTAGAATTGGGCGTCACCAGGTATGTATCTTTGGAACACTGGATAGACAACAAATTGAACAAAACACAATAGCCTCTTTCGCCGTTATATGTTTCCCCTGCGACACTAGTACACCTGTCTTGGCAAGGATGAGACATGGAAATAAAATATATAATAACCACGCTGCCTACATCGAGATTTAAACCCACGACCTGACGATCAACTCTTTACTTTTTGACTCTACACTGTACAGCTCTTTAATCATTGCGCTATTGACCACCGAGTCACGTTTACAATTTCTCTGTATTCTTTGTTATATTACTTGAATAGGAAAATTAATTTTGAACAAGCATTTTGAGAGTATTGCAAAAGTAATTCATTTCCCCTACCGGTATCTCCTTCTCTCTTTAGGATACAAGATCGTTTTTAATTAGAAGAAAAAGTAAATGCCGTAATACTTTCTATGATCAATGACGCGGAACGAAATGCAAACTTGATCTGTAACTTATCAAGATACACTCTCTTATCAAAAATAAGCTCAATATCTACAAATACTGCCAACATCGATGTTTAAATCATCTGGATCAATGTCTTATGCTTTATTATTTTTGTAACATAATACTTTAAATAATTATGCACACATGCAGATCAGAAGCGTGAACATATTACTCATATAATCAGACGATAAACAAGAAAAAAAGAGAATATATTAAAAAAAAAAAATTCATATCAATCCCATGCTTATTATTTATTTATTTGCTTTTTGAGTATGCATTCACCGTAGCTTACAAAAATTCTTTCTCAAGTAACTCTGATTTATTTAAGAAAATCATGTTGATAATATTTAATTTTGACAAAATAAATCATACAATTCGATAAAAAAAAAAGAAGACAAAAAAAACCAGGCGACCGATTATAATTTAATTTCCGAAAATAGAGTTACTGTTTAACATTTGATAAACACTCTCTGCTTGACTATGAAATAATTATTTTATTTATTTATTTTATTATTGATTAATTAATCAATTTATTTATTGAAGAATTACGTTATTTATTCATTCATTCTTTTTCTTCTACGCTTAATATTTCTTTTAACGATGAAAAACAAAGGGATAAAACTTTCATTTCTCTTTTTCGGTTGAAGTAATCTTATTTTAGTTAACAAAACGAAAAAGAAACTCGGAATAGCTCAGTAGTTTCTTTCTAAAGTAAAGATAAAAAGCGAGGGTTTCCGAATATACACGATAAACGCAAAACACGATACACGATAGAACCTGATAAACGATCTACACGATAAACGCAAAACACGATAAACGGAAAACACGATAGAAAACGCAAAACCTGATAAGCGGAAAACACGATACGATAGGATACACGCACGATACGATAGGATACACGCACGATACGATAGGATACACGCACGATAGGACACGATAGAATTGTAAAGAATAACGATGCGGGTACTGTAATAATGGAACCACAACATATAATAAAAGAACCACAGCATATAATTACAAACCCACAGCATATAACTACAAACCCACAGCATATAATTATAGACCCACAGCATATAATAACAAACCAACAGCATATAATTTAAGAAGCACAGCATATAATTATAAACCCATAGCATATAATTATAGATCCACAGCATATAATTATAAACCCACACCATATAATATAACATAAAGCAGCCATGGCGTTCCATACGAAAGACCCGTGACTTTCACTTGTAGTGCCGAGCGCTTGGCGAAGGAACAGTCATTACCTTTGTTTACGTCTTCCTGTATGACGCGGCGCCGCGAACGAGAATGGAACCCGGGCCTCCCGATCACGAAGCGAACGCTCTACCACTAGGCTACCGTGACCGGTCAGTTCTATTTAAGATTTACAATGAAACTTGCGACAAGATGATAAATATGCAAGTATCTAATATACAAGGGGGAGTGGCCAACTTTTTCAAAGCCAACTTACTATCACTTCATTTTTTTTTTCCTAACAACCCTTGGGCAACCATCCCATCAATGAACATTTACTATAGTAAAGGTTATGTTGGGAAAAAAAGTGGGGGGGGGGGCAGGCCCCCCCTGGATGCTACGTCCCTGGTTTGTGCTACGGTTTTCATACTTCATCATATGTGTATTTATTAGGAACCCCCCCCCCCCCCCGGATGCTACGTCCCTGTTTCACTTAAACCATTCCAATACTTTAAATACAAATGTTAGAAGGGAAAACTATATTTTGGGAAATCTATACAGTATAAAGAATGATGCTGGTCCTTACGTGTGTTTTGATTTTAAAGCGCTTCTTTATGGATCCGGTAATCAGATTTAAATACCGTATAAGTAGAATTTTTAGCGAGGATTTAATTTTTGCATTATTAGCGAAGGTGCTTAGGTCGCTAAAATTGAATATCGCTAAAAATTAATTGCGTTTTATTTGTAATAGCTTTTAAAATGTGCATTTTAAAATCGCTAAATAACATCTCGCTAAAAATAAATTACCAGTTTTTAAGGACAAATCGCTAAATTTGCGTCTCGCTAAAATTTCCACTTATAGGGTATTTAGGAGGATTTTGCTTTGTGAAGCAATCTGATCATATAGTCAAGAAAGCTGAACTGAGTTAAATGACAATAAAAATAATGTCAAAAATGAAAAAAAAAAACAATGAAGATTCTTTAAAGTATAATGTGCATCATTATTTATTGACAGTGTTAATCACGATATGTTCACTACACGTTGTAGATGGGTTCTCCACACTGACTGATGACGAGGTGTCAGTGTTATTCTGTTTTCTGTGTTCTGACTCCGGTCCTCCTGACTTCACTGAACCAGAGTGGCTGGACTTGTTAAATGAGATACGACAGAGAGAGTACAGTAAACCTGTAACAAGTGAGGAAGCACAGCAGATTCTGGACAGACTGAGGACACGTGATTACCTTTGGGAAGATCAGGAATATATAAACGAGGACACCAAGGACGAGACAATGTATAGGATAGCATCAATAGCCCGTTATGTACCATTCTATTACAGTAGTTATTACACAGCCAGTGTGTACCTGAGATCAATGGGATACAATAGAAAACCTGGAGAGAAGTGTGTCATTAGTATTGATTATGATGACTTACTGATCCGCCGACTACAGATGAACATACTGACTCATGTCACCATGGAGGGCACGAGTATATATAATAGGATACACGGGATATGTGAGTCAGTGTTAGTTAATTGTAATTTAATCTTATCTTTTTTTCCTACTATTCTTTTAATAATTAATTTTAATGAATAAATTTTAAATAGATATGAAGTTATGAAGTGGAACATCTTTAAAGAACATTTTTTATCCCTCGGTATTTATTAGCATTTCCTTCGTCGATTTCAATTTAACACTAGAAGATATGCTTTATAAAAGATTTAAAAAATTAATTACAAAAACAATTGATCAAATATTTTTAATGAATCCATTTTCTATTTGTTTCTTTTTTCTCGTGTATCAAATATTAAAGAATATTAAAGTGTAAACGTTCATACATGTATGACAATATTCTTCTTTTTCTATAGTACATATCCCAATTACGAGCAGTAAGATCAGAGAAAGTGAACGAGAAGAATTCCTAATAGATCTAAGAAGAGAAGGCGAGGTTGTACATTACAGAAAAAGGTCACATGACAGTGTAGATCACGTGACGTGGCTCTGGAGATACGGGAGATACGCGAGACCTGACATCGTTAGATCCAGTATAGGTCTCCATGCACACAATGACATTTACATCATCGACAACAAAGCTTACAGAAAACCAAGTAAGAAGGGACAAGTTTGATTTTCTAGAAGAAATAAATAAGACATTCCTGTGAACTTCGACCGTTAAATTTATATTAACTCAGTTCATTATATTTGTTATCCGTGACCTTGTATAGAAAGGTGATTAATATACTGTTTGCCTCTTGCCCAATCTGTTCAGTATTCTGAATTAATATTTCTTAAATCTACTTGGAATTTTATTCAGACATAAATTAAGAAATGACGGTTGTCAATTTTTCTGCTTAAAAAGGGGAGAGGCTGGGGGTTCTTGGAGATCGAAGTTCTTTCATTACCATATTTTGCTTTCAAAAATACCACTTACCCTTCTTTTACTTTGACTTCACTGCAACGTGTTTGCTGGAAGTGTGTGTGTGTGTGGGGGGGGGGGGGGTAAACGTACATCCCAATGTTAATAACATGATGTCTATCGTTTTAAAAATGTTTGGGGGCTTAGCCTCCACCCCCTCTAGCCTCCTGTTCCGAAGCAATATTTATTTTTATAATTAGAACCTTGTTTTTATGTATTTTGTAAATCAAAAGTCGGTCAAAGTATCAGTCTTTTTCTCTACCTCGATTTCTTTTTAAATGTTGTAAAACTTGTGTAAAGATTGATCCAAATTAAAGTTATTTTCCTTTTCCTTTAACATGATTTCCATTTGCTTATCGTTCTATTGTATGTAAGTGTACATGTATTCCTCATGATTTATTTATCAAAGGTGGTGAAAATTTTTAGGTCGTATTTGCTATCTGGTATATAAGGTACCGCTCACAGTGTGGCCGGCATGAGTTATTTCTCCAGAATACGTAATAGTTATCTCGCGTTACAAAGGCAATAAACACAAATTCCTTCCCTCGTTTTAGGTTTCACCTTAATCCTTCCATGAACCTGTTGAACAGCTTTTGAATACAAGTGGAGTTGTTATGCCATAAATCAATCGTTTTAATTTTTTGTGCAAAATTTAGATCAACTTAATTTAAACAAGACATTTGAGTTATTTAAAAAAATCCAGCTTCATCGCTAATTCAGAGCCAAAAAACCCCTGACTTCTGACCGAAATGACTAGAGATGATGAAAACCCAGGTGCTGCACATACTCAGTTTATAAATGTTTGAATTGATGTAAGGATGAAATAATAGTTCTCGTTCGATCCTGTAGCGGGTGTAGCGGATGTAGCGGGATTGAATCCCACTGATGGACATGGACACATGTTCTTCGATTAAAACAAGTAAAACGAGGTCCCGTGTTGTGGAAGTTGCTGGCACGAAAATGATCCCTCAATGCTCAATGGCCTTCAGTGCCAGGGTAAAACTGAAGCTGTCCGCGGCGAATGATGGTGCCTATGTAAAAGTGTATCAGTGAAATAGCTTGAAGTGGGGCGTTATAATCAACAAACAAACAAACTCATCATTACAGTATTCTGTGAATTTATAAGCACTCTTCAGCGTTCATGTATAGAGAAATATAAAATAAGTCGATATATTTCTATTTTTCAGGTTAGTTGTTTTTTTCATTTGTTACTCTCCTCCCTATCAAAAAGTATGCTATTAAGGACAGATGATACAAACAAACTATTGTCAAAAGAAATGAAATTAACAACTTGGGTGGTCATGTTTAAATGAGTTAAATGAATAACCATCACCCCGTAGTTTTTAATTTTTTATTCAAATATTCAAAAAAATGAGATTTGAAGTGAAAAATATTTGTATAGATTAATAAGGATGGTTTCACAGAGGGAAAATGTTGAACATCACAGAAGGTTTACATATTCTTTATATTCTAGAAATTCATTACTTGCATCATTATCAATGAAATTAGGCCAAAAAATGTATACTAATCCAGACATCCATTTTTTGTTTGTATCATCTGTCCTTAAGTGGACCCTATGTGAAGGAAACGTGGTTGCAGAAACATGAATCTATTGATTTGGGTATTGTATTTTACCATTGACCTAGACAGGGAAGTACCCAGGTACGGTCCAAGAAGTTAAAATTTTTGAATTTCTTGCGCACAAAAGTATAGAAATTCCTTTAGAAGCTAAAAAGAAAAATATAACATTGACTTAAAAAAACGTAGATGATCCCACTTCCTTTTTCTGCAGTGTCTGCGAATCCTACTCAACATGTCTATACGATCCCGAGCAAGATTTTCTATTTTCTTTTCTTTTATTTTTTCTTTTAATTTTCTCCCCATTTTTGGTACTCTAAAGCATTCTGCTTTATGCAACTCTAAAAAAAAAAAGAAACATCGAGGTAAGGAGAATACACTTCCGCTCAATTTGGTTCATACTCCACCTAAAAATATTCTATTCAATAAAGTAATAATATTGTAACTTAATTGTTTGCTCGTTTATATTTTTTAGCCACAAAGGATGAAATCCCAGGACTCTAAAGCAGACGCTCGAACCACTGCGCCTCTTTGGCGACGAAAAGAAAACAACCATTATTTCAATTAATAGCTGTTATTGAAAATCATTTCTTACAGGTTTGCATTCGCGTTTCAGGATTATATTTGAATTGATAATAAAGTTTCTCATCTTTTTTACCGCATTTATTCAGTGATGATTCAAGTGATGATGCAATTACAAAGAATTGAGGGGGGTTGTCGTCCTAAAACACTGTTCAATAGGACTGAATATATGCACGGATCTAGAGGTGGCTAGGGGGCCCCCCTCCCCCTGGAAATTTACCCTAGACCCCCTCGGAAAAAAGCAGAACCCCCCCCCCAAGTAAACGTGAATTCCTGACAAATTGATGTGAAAAGTGAACAGTTTGAAGTTAAAGTTGTTTTTTTTTTCTTTATTTAAAATTTTCATTAATTTATTTGTTATGTGATTTATAATTTATATATTTATTTGTAATTTCAGGTAAAGTCCTCAGCTATCGGCCGGAAGTAAGATGTCTACTGTACTCTTTACTTTTATCTGAGAAATATCGGATTAAGTTCATTGAACAATCACACAAAATCACAAAGGACAAAATCAGACTGAGGTATTTCCCTGATATTACTGATGACGACTCGCTAGATCTTCCCGATGGAATCACAGAAACACGTGACGGTGTGATAACGTTTATATCAGACGACATCGTACATGACGTCATGTACGCCTTTGTTACGGAGTGTCTGGTGGAGGACAGTGATCTAGAGTTTTTCCTGACCACGGCGTCACGTGACGTGATCTCAGAATACTGCAAGTCCTGGGATTATAAGAGGAGTGAGGAAGAGAGATGTCTGTATGTACCAAAGAAGCCGGAGAAGATGTACGATCTCTTCATAGACAGACTACAGCTGGACATCATCTCACACTGCACCATGTCTGACTTAAATATGCATGATAGGGTCAGTAAACGTTGTAAGTACATGCACTACCATAATGCCAATCAGGAAATTTTTATCAGCAAACCTTCATCATTTTTTACGGAAGCATATCGCTGCCACTTGAAACAAAAAAAAAATATTGTAAGTCGTACGTACAAGATACTAAGTCGTATTTTGACTTGAAATAAAAAAGATGCCTTGGACATACGTAATAAATTCTCAACTTCATACTAAACACCGGCTAAATAATATATATTCTGTAGTTTGAGTTTAAGAAGCTACAAGTTTTCAGCTACGTGTACTTGCGAATCTACACGTTGTGTACAACTTGTAGAAGTACGCGAAATGCAAAACTGATGACGTAATTCGCATTGAATTAGGGAATTTCCCTAGCTACACATACACGTAGACGTACACGGTCATCTGCTTAACCTCTCTAATAAGTCGTACGTATGACATAATAAGTCATACGAACGAGATACTAAGTCGTACGTACATGTACGACATAATAAGTTGTACGGACGAGACAATATGTCGTACGTAAGAGATACTCAAAACTTATAGCTTCAGAACTGTAGCTTTATGGTTTTGTATTTTAGTCTTTAATCAGATATTAAATGCCAATAATTTGCAATCTACGGCGCAAGATTTGAACGCACTTTTGAGAAGAATTTTCACACTTTCCAGCATTAGTCTATCCCTAATTCTAAACACATTTTGTAAGCAATATGTTTATTTTATCACCCTTCTAGCCCTTTATATTCGTTTCTGCAGGCGATTAACTCGCTTGATTTGAACTGTCTGTTGGATTGCAGAAAATTCAAATCAAGCAAGTTTATCACCTCTGTCCGATTCAAACTTTGGATTGTACATAGTTTATTTCATATTTATCTGCAAAACTGTTAGTTTATTACAATTGATAAATTATAGAGTAGGAAGGATAAAGTTTTTTATTCAATATAACATATTTATTTTACCCGTGACCCTGCCTATTTTCAAAGCCTTATTAATTCCGGGCTTAAAATGGTATTATCAAGAGTACATGGCTATTTACAGACCCTGAGACGTGCTACTACCCCAAAAAGCGTGTGACTTTCGTGCGCTTTCCGTTTCGTGCAATCCGTGTAGGTTTCGTGTAAACCGTGCAGCGTTTCGTGCAAACCGTGTAGCGTTTCTTGTAAACCGTGCAGCGTTTCGTGTAAGCTCCAAAGCGTTTCGTGCAAACCGTGTAGCGAGCGTGCGAGAACCGTGTGAGAAACGTGTGACTTTCGTGCAAGAATCGTGTAAGATTCATTCGGAAGTCATTTCATTTTAAATATGGCTATCGATGGGTCAGGATGTCAAATTTTATTAGTATTTTATTAATGAATTAAATATGCTTGTGATATTTTAGAAGTTAAAAAAATGGAGCAACAAAATGAACTTACACGGTAATATATATTTGTTTGTTTTCTTTTCCTTCTAGAAAAATGTGTTCAAATTAATCAACTATGTACAACAATTTTAAGGACATTGAATTCAATATACTATCAACGCGATCATGTCTTCTTAAATATTTTTTCTCCAAGAAAGAAAGAAATATCGGTATTATTTTTTTTTTATTTAAAGCAAAAAGATATCAGGACTCCGCTATTGTCTTTACATTTAAGTACGTGAAAGAAAGTTTTGAAACGATGTGTCATTCAATACTTTTTAATACATAAAACTTTTTGCTCATTATTATCAAATAAATGAATTTTATAATTTTAATCCACATGCACTGACTACCACATGTTTAGAAACGGGGGAAAGGGGGTGGTGGTAAATAACATGTAAATTACTAGTACAGTCTTTCTTTTTTTTTTTTTGGTTGTAACTTTCAATCTTAAATCCTACGTTCACGGTAGCCTAGTGGTAAAGCGTTCGCTTCGTGATCGGGAGGCCCGGGTTCTATTCTCGTTCCCGGCGCCGCGTCAAACCTAAGACGTAAAAATAGGTAGCGACTGTTCCTTCGCCAAGCGCTCGGCATCAGAAGTGAAAGTCACGGGTCTTTCGGATATGACCTTAAAAACGTAGGTCCCGTGTCACGGTAGGCGCTGGCACGATAAAGAACCCTCACTGCTCAATGGCCCTGAGTGCCGAGTATAGGTCTAAATTTGAAGCCCTTCACCGGCATCGGTGACGTCTCCATATGAGTGAAAAATTCTCGAGAGGGACGTTAAACAATATACAATCAATCAATCAATCAATCTTAAATTAGTTTAAATAAATGCTTAATTTGTCTATTCCTTTTAAAAATCTTTGTTAAATGTGTGCGCAGATACACCACTTAAAAATGTATTGGAATTTTCTTTCCGCCTTTCAGCTGTGATCAAGGTCACTTACAACAGCGATCACGGGCTCCGAATGCATGGAAACCTGTTTTGCTAAATGTACATGTTGAGTTCACAGCTTAATGACACAAATTACGACTGGGTTTTATTTTTTTTTAGATAAAATGGTTCTATAAATATTTAATGGGTACAACTTATATATCAGCGGATTTCATCTTTTATTTGTAAATCCGAATTTCTAGCCGTAAACAGTTAAATAAACAGAACTGATTTGGTAGTCTTTTAATGAATATCATGTAAGAGAAGCTTAGATGTAAATCATAAAAAAAATTGTATATTATTTGTTTTATAAATCACGTACTTTTTATTTCATCTAAGATATTTCAGTTCTCTTGTAATAAACCTGAATTCCGGTGTAAAGATCGATCTACATTGTATGTACAATGTATAGTCAAATGCCGCGACTATTAACTAATGTACACATATAAACATACGTCTAGTCGGTTTTGAAATGAAGGAATCTACAGTATGATGACTGATGTTATTTGATAAGCTTCATGTAAAAATAGAAAGAGAATAAAAATAGATTAAGACATCACATTTAACCCCCCCCCCCTTACCGGTTTCCCTCCTACATATAATGCTTACGTAAGATAAAAAAATATTTAAAAATGTATCAATAATGGTTAGTAGAGTATATAGGCAAATTTCATTACTAAATCAAACTCAAGAAAAATAATCCGTCTATGGAAATCAAACACAATATTATCAATATTATTTAAAATCAATGAGTTCATATTCCTGCAGTAAGAAATCGAATTTGTGTTTAATTTATTAAATAATACTCGTAAAAATGTTACATTGTATTGAATGACTAATATATAAAAAAAGTATTTTATTAAACAGTCATTCATGATATCGGTATTCGTTTTTAAACTTTTGGATAAATAAATAAATACAAAATGACAATTATTTATTAATTAATTACAACTGTCAGAGTATTAGATATTTATATCGGTTTATATAATACTATTGTACTGATATTTAATTTAAACAGCTGCTAAATGTGGATTTGTGAAAGATTTCCATTTAATTAATAATAAAACAGTAATAACGTCCGAGATATTCTGAGTAGAAAATCCAAACCGAAGTCAAAACGAGCGAGGATCGTGTAAAAAGCGTGCGAGAAACGTGTACAAAGCGTTTCGTGCAGCCTTTCGTGCAAACCATGCAGCAAAGCGTTTCGTGAAAACCATGTAGCGTTTCGTGCAAACCGTGTAGCGTTTCGTGTAAACCGTGCAGCGTTTTGTGCAAACCGTGTAGCGTTCGTGTACCGTTCGTGCAGCGAGCGTGTGGGGTAGTAGCACGTCTCAGGGTCTGTAGGATATCGTCTAGAAAGTCTGAAAGAGTGTTTCAATGTAGAGAGAAATTATAAATTACTTTTATAACAACAAGTTGTGAGTGGTCTTTGGCATGTCAGTTAGTCCGTCTGTCCTTTTTTTTATTTCTTTATTTTTTTTATAAGCATAATTGTTCGTAAACGGCTGCATAAAATTTCAGGAAAATTTGTAGATAATTAGGACACAATGTATAGATATGCATATTACTAAAACAGGCAAGTAACAATATTTTTGTTTAAAATTTGCATTGAAAGACCGGTTGCCACTTCCTCCGCTTTGTGATACAGTAAAGTGAAAAAAGGGTAATGTACATGTAGTATTATATGGGGGAACATTTTACTGAAAGAAGTTAGACACGCATTCTCAATTTATAGTGACAAATCGATTTTGGGAAAAGTAATAAAAATTTGTGAAATGAAATTTACACTTTTATATGTCATTTGAAACATGAAAGTGTATAGTTATTAAAAATCACAATTTGATTTACATACTTCATGCTGTGTTTTGTTGACCTCCTTCGAAATAAAAGCGGTTGGAGGGCTAATTTTACACCAAGATATTTACCTGATGTTGAAAAGCCATATTTGGAAACGAATTTTTTTTTTTGAAAAATACAAAATTAAGATAATGCACATCAAATTTTGTTTACTATAAACATTTATGACACCGTTTAAGCACATTTGTAAAAGGGGTGTGGAATCTTTGATTCAATAATTAGTAAAATCAAAACAGACATAATTTTCATTTAAATGAAATTATTTTCTTTTTATTTTAACAAGTTTTTATCAACTCCGATGATAAGCTTAATAATGACAATATTCCCTAAAATTCTACATCAATTGATTCTTTATTAATCTGCTCAGAGAAACGCACATTATTTAGAATATAAGAAGGTTAAATATTACGACATTACCTGATTACGAAGTGTTTGTTAGATATCACGTAAATATCGCACATAGATATCATACAAAAATAAAAGTATATTCGGTGAAAAAATGATTATATTATTTCAAATTATTGAATTTTATGAATTTTCTTATCTGTTTCCTTTACAAAGGGTTGAATTGAAAATTCAAGTTATGATTCATCTATAGAGGAATCATTAATTCATAACCCCCTTCCACTATTTAATCTGTTGATTATTTCAAGTGCAGCCACACAGCATCGTTTTTGAAATTGGGGGGGGGGGGGG
>PRKT01001320.1:10646-53146 GCA_003671525.1 Saccostrea glomerata | reverse complement strand
AAAATTTTGTTTCAGATTTACGTTCCGAGTGATAATGTGCATTACACTTGAAACTATGCAATATTAACCAATAGCTCAAAATGGAAAGATTCGATCATTAAATCACAATTCTACTTGTGAATAATATAATGTCAATTCAATTTTCAAATCACACGGATGCACAAGATATTGAGTAAAAATGTTCACCTTTGGATGTGCGCTTCCATTTGTATTTCAGCACTCTTGTTACAGAAAAAATGCTATTTTAAGAAACAGTGTATATTTCTTCATGTTCTTAGCATTTAAATCATAAAGATTTACTCGCAAATCGGTTCAAACAGCTTTAGAAATTAATACTTATTACTATAAAACATGGTAACGTAAATATGGGTAACGTAAATATCGGTAGCGTAAATATCTTCCTGAGATTTATCGTAACTTTTTATGCTATTGTTTAATTATTCCACTGTTAATTAAAGGCATATTCTAGTGCTTGAGTGTAAGGCAAGTTGACCCATAGGAAACAGTGTAGTTCTCTTACTTAATTTGTGAATAAATACTAACACGTAACTATCGATGATTTTTTAAACCATTGGACTCATAAGAAAAGGGGGCTATTTTTCATAAATACAGATAAACAGTGTCTTTTTTACCATTCTATACAATAGAAAGGGTGTTCATGATGTTAAAAAGTTACAATTTGATCCTATTAAGTCAGTTCAGCAATCCTCTCATCCTTTTGAATTTCCAAATAGAAAAGAAATAATTTTGCGGTGACATCAAAATTTCATAAATATATTAAAATTTTAAAAATTTGTGACACGCATATGTGTGAGGGGTGTGATATTCAGAAAATGTAACTCAAATGTAGGACAATCTTACTCACACCTCCCAACCTTATTAATATTCAGGGTCATGAACCCAAGGGAGCATTCATTGCATCAGATATTTTCTTTAAACAAGAAAAGACAACTCCAGATTTTTTTAATGGTATAGTCAGTTTCTTTTATCAATTTATATACAATTACATTGTGATTAATTGGGGGAAAAAAGAATAAAAGTATTGTGAGATGTATGTTTTATTTCATCAAGATCACCTCTGGTCAATTTTCATGTTGAATAACTAAAACATTAACACACAGTATATTTTCAGTATGAAATACTGCATAGGTATATGAATGCATGTGTTCACTAAATTTCTGTTTCATAAATACAGGTAAATTGATTTTCTAGTATACCTGATTTTACATAAACTACATATCTGCAGCTACTAGTACATACATGTATAAATATTTCTGGAAGGTACCTTATCTACATAATTATAATCAGTTATTAATTTTTCTGATAACTGAATTCAACAAAAATAATTTAAACTGATATGCACACAATTTATATATCATGACTCATACTGAAAAAAGACAAAGTAAACAAACAACATGCAATCATGTTTGTATTAACAAGAAATTTACAAAGCACTACATTTAGACAGACAATGGAATGTTCAACAACGAATAAGTTGTTAAGCATATGTTATAATAAAGATTATTCTGTTTAAAAATGAAGTAAAAATTTATAAATCAATATTTAGATACCTGTCACAAGATCTCCAAATTTTGAATATTTTTAATAAACAAAATTAAGTGCACATGTACATTCTAATTATTTTTTTCTTCCTACTCAAAGAAAATTGAAGTTTCATTTTTTTTTAAAGATAATCAACCTTATAATAAAATTTATAGTAAAAATATTCCAGTGTTTCTTTCTTTACTCATCTGGTTTAAAATAATGTGTAATTACAATATGTACTTCATATACTTTAAGCATGCAATACCAGTGAGAGCTACATGTAGCTATTACCTCCCTTTTTG
Organism: Saccostrea glomerata; assembly: GCA_003671525.1. Taxonomy (NCBI): domain Eukaryota; kingdom Metazoa; phylum Mollusca; class Bivalvia; order Ostreida; family Ostreidae; genus Saccostrea; species Saccostrea glomerata. The sequence goes on along the minus strand of PRKT01001320.1, from coordinate 51,299 downwards.
CAAACATTTTCTATATTGTAATTACATTAAAAACATCAGTTTTAAGTTATAATTCTTATTATTCTATAACCTATGAAGTCACCTGCACGGCGCAGTGGCAAGAGCGTCTGCTCCAGAAGTCATGAATAAGTAGTTGATCCTTGAATTGCTGGTTCGAAATCCCAGAGTCGGACTTAGAGATGAGAATGTATATACAGAGGTCCCATGTTGCAGTAGGTGCTAGCACCAAAAGATTCCTCATTGCTCAATTATCATGTGTTCCAAGTAAAGGACAAAATTTGCAGCTCTCCATCGGCAAATGTTGGCATCCCGATATGAGTGAAAATTTCTCAAGAAGAATGTTAAACAACATACATAAAAAAAAAATAAACTATAGAGTCTTTGAATATGCAAATTCTTTTTTTCTGAGAAAGGGATCCTCAAATTATGTTCAGATATGATTCATTAGAGTGGAAAAGTACTTTATCATCCCAGCTAGTCTTCATGAATTCAGCAACCATTTGTTATATGGCCTGAAAAATATAAAATGTTGATGCATTAACATAAAAGTATATGATTTATATTTTAATAATTCATCATAAATTAATTGAATCAATAAAATAATGTCACACTTGTTATCTTGAAATGCTTATGGAACTGCTGAAAAAAACTGAGATATCCAAGAGATTCAGGGTAAGATATATAGGAAGTCTAAACAGATTATATAAAATTCATATACATGTATGCCATTTACAGTTGCTAATTCAATCTATCATTGTTCATTAATAATCTGCATGGGAAAGAGATGTGCGCAAAATGAGCAAATTCAATTAACAAAAGTAAATCATATGCAATTCAAAGTGTTTACAAATTATTCATCCAATTTGTAATACTGTCATGAACGTCAACATACTCTAGGTAGTCAAAGTTGTTTGATTTTAAGATACTCTTGTTTAACTGTACTTATTCATACTGCACTGTATTCACTTGTTTTTTCACATTTTCTGACATCCATCATTTACTATCATGATGAGAGTTATGCCCCTTTTCTACAACTACAAAATATTGCTTTCTTTCCCAAAATTATAGCTTTTCTTTACTTACATATATATTATCTAAAGTCTCCATAAAATAGGTGATTTAAATTATGAAAACTTATATTATTTTAATCTCTACTTAACTTAAAAGCCAAGAAATAAACAAAATGATTTTCCAATATTTACATTAAGGATTTTCTAGATAGACATTCTGTTTCTAATTATGGCACATCCATTACCCTCTATTCTGGGATTCTGTACTAGGATGCATTCATTCAAAAAAAAAATATGATGCATTGTGGCCCTGATAATCTTGAAAAGATTTTATAATAAAAGGCTTCAGCCTTAGGTATTCCAGAATAAAACTTTGATCCCCAACTGTGGACCCGCTCTACCCTATAGCTATATGATCTGAACAAATCCAAATCTCCTCTTAACTATCTCAGCGTGACTAATCATGACCTGCCTATTCTTGAAAAGAATCTAGATTTCTCTCTATTTTATTGCTTTTTATACTCTATTTACATCAATAACATTATCATCACCAGTAATCAACATACCTTCTCTTTGGACTTGACATCCTTTCCTATTCTCATGGTTACTGCTTTCATCAGATAATTTGCTTTGTTACAGCTTAACTACAAATATGATTAATAAGTTAATTCAATCCTCTAAATAAATTAATCCAAATAAAATACAAGCATTTCAATTATGTTGAAAAAAAAACTGAATGAAAAATACTGACAGATATCAATGCACTACATGCAAATCAGAAAAAATATGTAATGCAATCATTTACAGTTTGCATAATACGCTGATTTATGTATCAGCATACTTTTTCTTTGTTTATTCCAATCAGCATGATCAGGATGATAATAATTAAATATAAATAATGTTGCCTATTAAATTTTATAAATTCATCCTTACAATTACATATACAATACTAACAACAGTCAAACCTTGAACTTGCACATCACTGTCTTCAGAGTATAATATCCTGCAAGAAACATTCATTGCACATTAGTGTATAATTGAATTGATTGATTTTTTTTTAATTGCTTTTTTTTAAATTTATTTTTATGAAAATATAATGTTTGTGCATTTAAAACAGTATCGTGTGCAAACATATATTGAAAACCATTTTAAAATTTAATCAACAATGTCATTTTTCAAAAGAATTAAAAGACATACATTATATACATGTAAAGATCAGTAAAGCCCATATTTTAAAAAATTTCTTGTGTGTATAATTTGTTTGGGATGGTGCATATCATTAAAAAAACAAACAACAAAAAAGGAAGGAATGTCTTGATAGCTGACTTTACAATGCAAGGCCAAAAAATAATTGAAGGCCCACATGAATGTTTTTTTTTTTATATCTATGCTAGGACATGGTAGGGGGCATCTGTCGTTTGAGCCAGGTCTATGTATAACAAAATACAATGTATAGTTGGGCTAGTAATTTGACAGGCTTGTGTCAAAGTTGTCATTTCAGAATCCTATTTTGTTTAGATTAATTATTTGCCCAACTGTGTATCACATTAAATAAACAAAATATAACTATTACATTAATCATTATTATTATTACTATGGTTCTTTGTCAGTCTCTTTTTTTTTTAATCTAGTAGCCTAGTGGGATAGTGATATTATGATGAGCTAAGCAGTAAAAAGTCTGAGTGAGCAGTGAATGAAAACTATTTCTAGCCTGGGCCTACAATGATATCACATTTGTGCTTCATTATATACATTTTCTAAATTATATAATGTTTGTTTATTACCTTATAGGGTCAATTGTGTTATTTTTGTCATACATGGAGATGGCTGTTCAAAATGTACTCTAACCTGCAATAGACAAACATTAAAGAAAATTACTTTTCATTTAACACATTGAAATAATTAAACAATATGTAAATAAAATACATGTATTCTTACAAACAAAAATACAAAACATCAATGTAAATTATCTCTTAAGCAATATCTTTTCATTACACAGATTGATGCATGCATGTAATTTGTTATACCCCCCACTTGAAAAGCAGGAGAGTATATTAACTAATCGGTATGTCCGTCCGTCTGTTATGCTTTGGTGTATCCATGCATCTCTTATCCGCTAATTCCTCTCATAACACTGAGTGTTATTAGATGACTTTCACAGAGTTTCTTTACCGGTATTACATACTGCCATTGTGCATCTTCTATTTTTATTTCCTTTTTGATCCGCCACATATTTGGGGTTTCCCATAGCAAACATGGACACATCCATTATCATATGAGAAAAATTTACATAAACTGCATATGTGATTGGTTGATTGTATGTTATTTATAATGTCCCTCTCGAGAATTTTTCACTCATATATGGAGACGCCACCACTTGCTGGTGGAGGGCTACAAATTTTGTCCTATGCTAGGCACTGAGGGCCAATGAGCAGTGAGGGATCTTTTTTGTCCCAGCACCCACAGCGACACAGGGCCTCGGTTTATACGGTCTAATCCGAAGGACCGGTTTCCACGTCCCACAGTGGGATTTGAACCAACAAAGTAAGGATGGACTCCTTACTTCCCGACTCTAATCACTGCTCGACACGGGCCACAACTGCATATGTGAAGTTTCATACCTGATGTATACACAAGTATGTGAGAACTGCATTTCATCTGACCGTAAATTCAATGGTATAAATTAGAAAAATAACTACCATATTTTGATCAGTAAGCTCTAGTGAAAACTGCATGATTGATATAAACAGCTGACTCTATTAAAACTGCAAACAAATGTAAACAAACCTTTTTCCAGGTACACATGTATATGTGTCGAGGAAATTCGGAAGAACTTCTTGTGCATGCACAAGAGTACGAATAGAATTGAATTTCAGACTCTTGGTATTAAAAAAAAAAACACATATGGTTCCCACAAATCACTGGGTATTGATAAGTAAGAATAATGAGTTTTATACGCGTAACTCTGAATATGCATGCACAGTAGACTACCTTACAAGTAGGAACGAACTATAGCACACCTGCATTTTCTCTTCAATTCAAGACATGCTATTAACAGCATTTGACAGACTTGCCCCAAAATATTATAGCCATTTTGTGCTACAGGTAATCGAAAAAATAAATGAAATTCTACTTACGAGAGTTTTTGTTTACTAAATCAATGTATGTGGGTTAATCTTCACCGACACAACTACTCCCTTCCACGTGGAAACATGTTTACAAAATCGAGAGGTGCTGTTTTGACACTTTAAAGTGCAATAGCACTTGACAGAATAAGAAACTGCAAACCTACTTTCACTTTTCAGGTAAAGAAACGTTTGTTTTTCAACTTTTTGCAATTTACAAATCTTATAAATCGAGATAACGTAAAGTTTTACCTCTTTTTTCATGTTGAATTTCTCTCTCAATTTTCACCTCTCGCATGTTGGTCTCGCTGAATTCTCGCGGGGAAAGCTGTTCGGACGTTTACGGATTTTGTTAATATTTTATTACGTTTATCTCCGAATTCTTCCGATTTATGCTAATGAGGTTAGGAGGTGTGTTACTAAGAAAAAGATATGTAATTGATTTAAAATTTCTTTTTGGTTTAAAATTAAAACTACACAATGATCGGCGATTGTAACGTTAATATCGATTTCTGCTATAAAATCTCCCAAGACAATCATTCAAGTTACAGCAAGCAATTCTTGTATTTTAATCAACAACCAACAATGGTTCTTATGACTGGCAGAAAATAAAATTTATTTTAAATATTATATTACTTAATACGCGGTACATTATTTAAAGGGAATTGAGACTAGGAATTGAGAATGCGTGTAGAACTTTAAAAAGCCCCCCCCCCCCTCCCCAAAATAATGTTTTCTTGTTAGGGCAATTTTTTACTTGTCAATTTTTTCAGGTAAGTTTTTTCTCTGGCTGCCCCCTTTCTCCTTTCAAAAACGATGCTAACGTCACTGCAAGAAATTTAAATTTCTTTATCTGTCTGGGTGAACACTTTGTAAGCGCAACCCTGCTTAAGAGGGCGGGGGTGTCTTTGCCATTTAAGACAATATTGCTCTCCTTTAGAAGAAGAGCTCCATATGAAAATGATCAAATTTAACAACTGAAATAAATCATTTTTTTCTAATGAAATTATAGTTTACGGCTGATTTATTTGATAAAGAAACATTTAATGTATATATATTAATTTTAGGGTGGCAACTTTGCTTAAAGTCATTTCAAATCTAAATAGCATGATTTCTGTTACGGCCCCCAAGTCTTCAAGCTGATCATATACGTAAAACCTGTTAAAAAATGTTATCTTTGTTTAATAGAAAAATAATCTTCTTAAAATCAAATCTAGAAGATATTCTGTCCTTCACATCATTTACTACTTTTGCGATTTCATTTTAATTGATTTTTTTTTTATCTTTTCCGAGGTTAAATGTATTAGATTATTCACACGTTTATCTAGAAGATATTCTGTCCCTCACATCTTTTACTACTTCTAAGATTTCAATTTAATTGATTCGTTTGGAAACTTTTCCGAGATTAAATGTATTAGATTATTCACACATTTTATTGTTTTTTGGGGGGATGTAAACTATAGGATCAACCGCATGTCATTCATGTTTTGTGTTTTTTTTTGGGGGGGGTGCGTTTGTGTGTGACTCCTTCATCGTGAGGAAGAATGAATAATTCTTGTCCTTAAATAATGAATGCTTACACTGTGGCATAATTTTTAGAGAATAATATTTCTGGTCTACAATCTCATAAATATCGTTTATCTCTAAAGAAAAAGAAATCATTTATAGAGGAAAATGAAGTAAAATACACAAGCCTGTTTTAATAGAAGTAAACGTGTACCACCTGGTGATTCGAACCAAGCCGCTGTAAAAATGTTGAATGTCAGTCTAAATACATCCGAGCTTTTCTAATAAAAAGGACATTAAAAATAAATATAAACCATATAATTAAAGAAGTATTTTTTTTCATTTTCGGGATTTTTGTACTTTTCATCCACATCGGTAGTCGATAAATTTGCTTGTCGTAAAAGGCGACTAAATGGGGCGGTCCCTCGGATGAGACCGTATAAACCGAGGCCCCGTGTCACAGCAGGTGTGGCACGATGAAGATCCCTCCCGGCTCATAGGCCGAGCATAAGCCTAAATTTGCAGCCCTTCACCGGCAATGGTGACGTCTCCATATCAGTGAAATATTCTGGGGAGGGACGTTAAGCAGTATACAATCAATCAATGAATCCTTCGATAAAACCTATCAAAATATCAGGTTCATTGAGAGGTGGATGGGGGTGTTGCTAAAACGCGGAACGGAAAACGGAACGGAAAGCGGATCGGAAAACGGAAAATTAATGTCAAGCAAATAACCTAGATTTGATATAAATCACACATAAAAAGCATTATCCCTCTTCAGACAAAGTTGTAGATTGTCGATTGGATAAAAGCTTATCACATGACGCCCTGAATTTTTCTGTATTACTTCTCTGTCGACGAGTAATATGAAAATCGGGCACGCGATTCCGTTCGAAGCGTTGTTATTATAAATAAAAATGGCGGATAAGAAACGGTTAACGTAGGTAGTTTAGTTGAATTTCTTGTTACTGTAATGATATTTTATGTCAATTTTTATTGGATAAAAACTTAAAATTTTCATAATAGGCGCAAATATTTTTTTTTAAATCGAAAAAGGTCTTATGCGGGATAAATTCGTTACACAGTCAGTTAGTGACCTAATATGGATTCATACAGGTTGTGAAATGGAAATCTGTATTGGGACTCGGCTTCGCCTCGCCCAATACGGATTTCCATTTAACACCCTTTATGAATCTGTATCACACACCCTGTTTGAATCCGTATTAGGTAACTAACTCACTGTGTAACTAATAATATTCATGATATAAAAGGATATACAGGGCTCTCGATTCTCTTTAATTGGAGTCGATATTCGGCCCCGTTCTCAACGTGAAAAAGGCACGTTTTTTCCCAAATTTCAGTGTAAAAATTCCCAATGTATGATTGCTTGACATTTATTACAGAACTGTAAAAAAATAATAAAAAGCATATCTTTAACATTCGTAAAAGCACTTTGAAGATATGAAGGAAACACTATCGTGATGTAAATGATAGTTTGTATATAATGCTGGAACCTGTTTAGTATGAAAGTGAAAGTCACCTGATGTAAATTACAAATTCTCTTCTGTTTATTCAATTGTCGCATAATACGAAGTACTATCATATCAGGGCTCGAAATCAACGGAAAATACTCGGTAAACGCGAGGTTAAAACAGAAAATGCGCGTTAAACGCACCTCTGGTCGCCACTTAAAATTAAGATTACCCATGGGAAGCACTACAAGTATTTTTTATTCACTGATTTGCTATTTAATTCCCAATGAAAACAATATTAGGAACCATGATCCTACAGTTCGTAAATCTCCTCAATCTTATACATTTAAAAAAGAATTCTTTATTTAAAAAAAAAAAAACGATCGTCTTTTTTCCTAATTCGAATTTCCTCCGTTCCTTTGTTTATGCAAAATACATGTAGATATCCCAATTAATTATTTACGGTCACTTAATCAACTAGTGTAAAAGTGTTATGTGATTTCCAAAGAAATATATTTCCAATGTATTTATCAGTTCATATTTCATCGTTTGTTAAATGAATGTAATGCTTACAAGAGGTAAATAATTTTTTTTTATTTAATTAAATAATTCTTATGTTAATTATTAAGAGAAGAAAAAAAAGCTAGTGATAGTTCAATATTACAATTTGCTAGTAAAAATAAATCCGCTAGCTGAAATTCTAGTGGTCTAAAAAGTTCATTTCGATCCCTGCAGTACTGAAGAAATTTTTTTATTACTAAGACAATGATGATGATTCGTTTAAGTTTCTTTAATTGTTCTGTGTTTATTTGATTTTTCTTCTTTTTTTTAGTGTTTAGATTATGACTGGTAAAATTTTCCCAATTTTTGTAAAAACTTCGCTTTTTTTCCCAATTCCATTGGCCCCGGCCCCAGTACCAACAATGGGTGTGAGAGCCCTGAATTATATTCATGAATCTGATGCACCCCTCAAGACTGGCACATGTACATGCGATGCTCATTAAATATAGTCTGTGAGATATGTACTAACTAGATTCAAATCCAGAGTATCCAACTGAAGGTTTCTTTCAAATTATTTTTTTAAGAAAGCCCAACCATAAACAAAAAATATGAAATAGGCAGAAGGAAAATAACTAGTAAGTACATGCATGTATCTGTAAAGACAAATAAAGCATGCACCCGTTTGACATTCAGATTATGCATGCAGTGGCGTATCCAGAAATTTTGAAGGGGGGGGGGGGGTACTCTAAATCCACCAGTGACATTATATCAATGCATATTGAGAAATTAAAATATGAACATAAGAAAAAAGTTCTTGCAAAGGAGATTACAGCGTGTTTAACTGTTTTCTTTAGCCAAGTTGCAACTTTTCAGATATGAGCGGAAAAAACAGGGAAAGTCAAAATGTTTTACGGGATCATTCATACACATCCCCCACTTCCAAACACACTTTATCTTTAATGACTGTACAGATGATACATAACTTTTGCCACAGTTAAGATTTATGACACCATTAATATATTAAGGTTTTCAATAGATAGAAAGCAGCTTTATTTTGTATATAATTTAACAAGTTTTACACTCGCGGTGTTTATCCGAGCTTGCCGAAAAGGGGTACTCTAACAGTAATCTTGAGATATTTCTTTTAGATTTTTATTTCTCTCACAAGGGGCATTTTAAAAGTCTTATTAAATGTTTCACGGAAATTATTGAGTTTGATATCATTGGGAAGATCAGAAAAATATACACAAATTGTGACGTCACTTTTTAATCTTTATGACGTAATAACTCCGAAAATGACGTCAGAGTATAGCATGTTAAGCATGCTGAAAATTCACGTTTTTACCCACATGAGACAATTTTTATAGTGCTGCCAAAGGCCTATTTGAAAATATACCTCAGAGGAAATTTCCATTTGCAAAGAAGTAGAGTAGGACCATAGTACTGTTTATAAAAAATTCCATATTTTTTGTATGATTTGTTTACTAGCACGGTTTATGTCCGGTTATGCCATCATCGACATTCATGTAAGATTTTTTAAGTTACCTGATACGACTGGATGTTCGGTCTTTTGTAAAGCTCTCCATTGTATGAAATAAAACATGTTCTGTATAAAACTGAAGAATATTAATGCAGTTTTCAACAAATATATTTTGAGTTACAGTACTCTTACCATTTACAATTAAAATGTACAAATGTTTTGCCCCTGACTTGTTTCTGTGCGTATTTTTTTCTTTTTGATTCAACTTCGGCGCCCCAGAACTCACTACTGCTTTTGACTTTTGACTCCAAAAAAGTTTATAAACTACACAGACATGTAAAATCTTATTCAATTTCCATGAATTAAAATTTGCAAATATATGTGGGGGTACGGTGGGGTTACAACTGCGCCCCCGCCATTTTGGATTTTACAAGAAAATATGCGGCACACTAAACTTAACTTCTCTTGAGCCTTCAACGATCCCACAAATCTGGTTAAAAAACCAGACGAATTGATGCCACTAAATGTTGTACATGTAACATGATCGTCTATTATTCTTTGATCGTCTGCTTTACGCCATATTTTGAGCGAGATTCGATAAAATCATGCGATGTTTGACAATCGCTTAAACCATTTTCGAACAAGAAAATCTCCGAAATAAAACACCATATGATAGATTGTAGTCTATGTAAACATTCCACCAACTGGCATTTGCGTCTGATGGCCTGCGCCTGAGTAATGAGCAAAAGTTGTTTTTAAAATTTTTAATTTGAAGAAATTGTGTCTTTTGTTACGTCGTTTTATGGCCAGTATCGTTAGCATGCGGAAGTATGACGTCATTTTCGGAGTTACTACGTCAAATAAATTAAAAAGTGACGCCACAATAGGTGTATATTTTTCTAATTTTTCCAATGATATCAAACTCAATAATTTCCGTGAAACAGTTAATTTTTTATTAAACAGTTCTCAGAACTTTTAAAATGCCTCTCGTACCAATTAACATGATTCATTTAAATACATGTATAAAATGTTTGTCTCCCCTTCCCCTTTTTCCAGACATAAGGTTTTCACTGTAGAAATGTTTCATTGAAACCCTCAACACTTTCTAGATCTGTTAAATGAATGTAGAAAGTTAGTGTAAAAATAATGTGTACTGAAAGAAGTTTGACTTGCAGTTCCTCCCCCCCCCTCCCTTCCAAATAGAACAATTGCTTTTTTTCGCTTGTCCAGTTGTTTTCAGGTACTAGTAAATAGATTGTTTCTTCTCCGACACCCTCTCCTTTCAAAAGTGATGCTACGTCACTGCTATCTTAGCGGTTTTCGTGAATAAGAGACTTAACATGACTACATTGTATAACCAATTTGTATTATTAATGAGGGATAAAATATGCATAAGTTTACCCTTTCTGATAAAATTTGTGTATTTTAAGTGATTTAATCTGAAATTATATTTTCGGTTTTCCCTTTCGTTCCGCTTTCCGTTCCGTTTTCCGTTACGCGTTTTAGCAACACCCGGCGGACGGGGGCTGCTTTGGATTGGACTTCCAATAAAGTAAACATGTACAATTGACTTTTTTTTTAACTGTTAAATAGATTGAAGTTACATATGTATACGAAATTTAGGTTCTTCCCTTTTAGCAATCAAAAGCACAACTATTGGCACGCCCGTCTATTCATGATATTATAAAGAAATCCGAATAACTATATATTATATCGTATAAGAAACATATTATCTTGTACATATGACTACAAGGGGTTAATATTATCTCTTTCGTAAGACTTAGTATCTCGTACATACGACTTACTATCTCGTTCGTAGGACTTATAGTATCTCGTTCGTATGACTAATTTTGTCGTACGTATGACTTATTATGTCGTACGTACAACTTATTATGCCATACGTACGACATAGTATCTCGTTCGTATGACTTATTATGTCGTACGTACGACCTAGTATGTCGTACGTACGACATAGTATTTCGTTTGTACGACTTATTATGTCGTACGTACGACTTATTATTATGTCGTACATGTACGTACGACTTATTATGTCGTATGTACGACTTGTTATCTCGTACGTACGATTTATTATCTCGTTCGTACGACTTATAATGTCGTACGTACGACTTAATTTCTCGTTCGCACGACTTCATATTATGTTGTTTGTACGACTTAATATGTCGATCGTACGACTTATTATGTCGTACGTACGACTTATTATGTCGTTCGTACGACATAGTATCTCGTTCGTACGACTTAGTATCTCGTACGTACGACTTATTATGTCACACGTACGACTTATTATAACGTACGTAAGTACGACTTACAATATTTTTTTTCTTGTGGCAGCAATACGCTGCTTTTCTTTATTTTCTTTATTTTGAGAATTTCAAGCATTAGCAATGAAAATCAGTCATTTGGAGGAAATATAGGCATCACATCTGGTAGGGAAAGAAGGATTTTTTCCCGGCCTTTTAGCACAATACTTATGATTAACAGTTTCAAAACCTTGGAAACTCAAAATATTGTTAAAATTTTATTAAAAATGGAAAATTCCGAATTCTGTTAAGGGGGCTAAAAAGCAACTTCCGGTAATGGAAAGAAATTCATTCAACCGTTAAATAACTGATTTGGCAAAGTAAAAGATGTCCTAACTGTTTTAGTACATAGTTATAACCTGTATATAATTTTCATCCTAAAATTAGGGTGTTGCGTTTCTATTGACGGTAAGTATATTTAAAAAAAGGCTAACAACAATGAAATTTTTTCCTGATCACATTAATTTGGATTTTAGACTTTCAAACATTTCTAAAAAGACTATGATTACCCCTTTTAAATATGATACTGTTGCCTGTATGTGCACTTATTAATAGCTGCAACAGTATAAATAGAATTATATGATTTTAAATATCAGTAGTGATAAAATGAATGTAATTTGATTTTTGCTATATTTAGTAAAAATTCCCAAAGAAATACTACATTGGGACATAGATGCAAGAAAAAGATTCGTCAAAATTTCAAGTCAGGGAAGTGTAAACATGTGCCGAGCCAGAGGTATGATAGTGGGATGCACAGGCGCAGGAAAAACTACTCTTCTTAGAAGACTTCAAAGGGAAAACAAAGACGAAAACAAAACGCCAACTGAGACGACAGTCGGTCTTGATATTCATGAAGATTTGTTTGAAATTAAAGATGACACGTTAATAGGTCGATTATTTTAAACATGTTATACTGACATGATAATAGGTTGCAAAAAATGAAAAAAAAATATTTATGTGTGAAATGTACCTAAACATGAAAACTAAATTCTGCTTCTTTATGTTTGCCATGATAATTCATGCATTCAATTCGTAATGTTGAAGCAATTTAAATTGTTTTCAATCACAGAATTTTATGTGATTGTTAAAAATGATCTATTACACAATTCTATATGAATAATCTTAATTCTTGATATGTTAAGGATAAGTGGTAACACTGAAAGGGGGATTAAGTGAAACAAATAAGAGTATAATTGTGAAAGGGGACAAAAGATTGATAGTACTTCACAAATTCAAAGACTTCTGTAGATTTTCAAGATATTGAGAGAAAACGAAAGAAGAAAACAGCCAAATTTAATGATGAATTGATTATCTTGATCTTTGACCTTTTGAACTAAAAAATAATAGGTAACTTTCATAGACCATTGTGATGTATACTGTCATTTCAAAAGCTCTCAGGCTTTTTAAAGTTTTTTTTATAGAAAACGAAAGTTGGAAAAGGACAACGATTTTGAATTTCTATCGTAGGCCAAGGGGAATTGTGTTGAATTTCATCGTAAAAGCTAATGGGTTTTTGAAATATTGCGAGGAAAGGATAACGTTAAAGACACATGGAAATACAAGTTGTGACAAATAACTACAATTGTAGACTGCAGTTGGACAGACGGACAAACAGACAGAAATTAATATCCCCCACTTTCAGCAGCGGACAAAGCACAAACATTAACATATCATAGTTTTGAATTGAAGTTGTATACAAATCTTATCTGTTAACATGTCAAAATGTGAATCATATAAACCGTATTTCACTACGAAAGAAAAAAAATATTTCAGGGTAACTATATAATATGAGTATGTATTTTAAATCTCGGAAAATTGTATTTTTAGCGCATTTGAGCCGAAGGCTCAAGTGAGCTTTTCTGATCACATTTTGTCCGACGTTCGTCTGTCTAGCTGTCAGTCTGTGCGTCTGTCTGTCTGTAAACTTTTCACATTATCGACATCTTCTCAAGATCCGCTAGGGCAATTTCTACCAAACTTGCCACAAAGCAACTTTAAGGGAAAGGGATTCAAGTTTGTTCAAATGAATGGCCACACCCTCTTTCAAGGGGAGATAATTGGGCATTAATGAAAAATTGGTGGGATTTTTAAAATTCTTCTTCTCAAGAACCACTGTGCAAGGAAAGATAAAACATATGGGGAAACATCCTCAGGTAGTGTAGATTCAGGTTTGTTCAAATCATGACCCCCGGCGGTAGGGCAGGGCGATATTTAATCATATATTTATGGAAGCAACTTCAGGTAGTTCAGATTCTAGTTTATTCAAATCATGAACCCATGGGGGTAGGGCGGGCCCAAAATGGCTAACCAAAGTACTAGTTTTACATAAAAATATATAGAAAAATTCTTTAAATTCTTCTTCTCAAGAATAGCAAAGGCATAACTCATCATATTTATATGGAAGCATCCTCAGGTAGTGTAGATTCAAATTTGTTCAAATCATGACCCCCGGGGGTAGGGCGGGGCCAAAATGGCTGACCAAAGTTATACATAGAGAGTCTTTAAATATCATCTCAAGAATAGCAAATCCATGATTGGTCATGGAACTTTTTTTGGGTTTAAACTTTTCAATGATAAACCAATTTCTACTTTTTCCTAGCCAAACTGCTCAGGTTAACGATATGGCCCATGAGCCTCTTGTTTGAATTGGAATTGATTTTTATCTACAATACTTTTCTAAAATTATTTCAGATTATGATAAAAATGGACTAAAATCCGACAAGACTTCTAGCAGCACAAATGGAAGACAACTTATAAGTATGACGGATTTCGCTGGACAAGTAGCGTATTACGCTTGTCACCAGATTTACCTCTCCAGACGAGCCTTTTATCTCGTGGTGGTTGACATGTCTAAAGATCTGAAGGAGAAAGCTTCATCATATGACACTGACAGACACAATCCCTTAGGATCTTTATTTCAAAACTGGACATTTGCAGGTAATGCTCTCGATAAAAGTTTTTTTTTTTTTTTGCAAAGAGAACCTGTGATATATGTTGTAGTTTTGTCTACTTATAACAGTACTATGCCTTCCATGGCATTTTAAGATTACTCATAAATAAGAATCACTTTTTACATGTAATAACATAATTTTACATGATCTCCTGATAATGCAATCAATTTTTTTTGGCAAGACTACTTTGTGTTTTGGCTGCAATCCATTAAAACCTACTGTGAGAATGGGAAGAGTCGAAGTGATGAAACCAAGGCCAACCCTGTTATCCTGATTGCCTCTCACCATGACTGTGTAAAGGTAAAAATCTTTCATGGCGTATCTCTTTCCGTCTTACAGACCCTGAGACGTGCTACTACCCCAAAAAAGCGTGTGACTTTCGTGCGCTTTTCGTTTCGTGCAAACCGTGTAGCGTTTCGTGTAAACCGTGCAGCGTTTCGTGCAAACCGTGTACCGTTTCGTGTAAACCGTGCAGCGTTTCGTGTAAACTCCAAAGCGTTTCGTGCAAACCGTGTAGCGAGCGTGCGAAAAGCGTGTGAGAAACGTGCGACTTTCGTGTAAGAACCGTGTGAGAAACGTGTGACTTTCGTGCAAGAATCGTGAAAGATTCATTCGGAAGTCATTTCATTTTAAATATGGCTATCGATGGGTCAGGATGTCAAATTGTATAAGTATTTTATTATTGAATTAATTATGCTTGTGATATTTTAGGAGTAAAAACAAAAAAAGGAACAACAAAATTAAATTACACAGTAATGTATAATATATATTTGTTTGTTTTCTTTTCCTTCTATAGAAAATGTGTTCAAATTAATCAACTAGGTACACCAATTTTAAGGGCATTGAATTCAATATACTATCAACGCGATCATGACTTCTTAAATATTTTTTTTCTCAAATAAAGAAAGAAATACTGGTATTATTTTTTTAATTCAAAGAAAAAATATATCTGGACTCCGCTCTTGTCTTTACATTTTAATATCAATTCTCTGTAATTATCAAAATTGGTTGGCCACGCATAGAAAAACATTTTGATTTTTTTATAAAAATTTTAAACAGCTATGTCATTAATTGTAAAATCTAAAGTGGGTTTATGAAATAGACCCTTGGTTGCCATAGAAACGGGGTGCAAAATTCTCAATTTCGTTAATTTTGAAAAACGTGTACTTATCAAGAAAAACTGTGTCCAGAAATGAAAAGGGATAACTTAATATGTTTTCATTATTTAAATTTAATACTACAGATTAAAGTAATTATATCTGTAGTTTTAATTTAATCTCTCGATAGTAAATGGCCATTTTACATATTATAACATGATAGATATGTGATTGGTTTAGTGGAGTTTTTGGAGGCTTGAAACAAAAAAGGCACACTGATTACAAATTTAGTAATAATTAATTATGAAAGGCTGATATTTGATTATATCAAAATATGTAAAATATTGGTGGGAGACTCAAAGATGTAAAAGGAATTCAAAGGTAAAGATGACTTTTTTCTACATTTTGAAGCATTTTTTGCTTCCTAATTACTTCCCTTGAACTACTCTCTAACGTTTGGAGGTACAATGTGTATTTAGTAAACAGCAATGAACATTTCTGGCGAAAGGCCTCATCAAAGTTTTACAGTCTGGAAGAAGAAAAGAAGGCTAGACATCTGAAACAATGAAGACAGAAGGTAAATTCATGTATATACTGAGCATTACAAAAATATCAAGATTAACAAATGCATATTTTCCTTACAATACACAGTTGTTTTACCGGTAGTGGTCAGTGGTCCTTATCAAATCAAGCGAACTATACCTTTGACAGTTTGACTTTGTGACCAATGAATTAATTATTTTTATTGATAAAAAATAATTTGAAGCATATAAACATCACTTGCTGATACAGCTGAACTCCCCCCTCCCCGAAATATAAATGTCTAGACTATAGGGATTGTATAAAATCTGTGCCATTCAGTAGGTTTACTTTTTATGATGTGCTGAGAGAGACTTTTAAGTGAACATTATTTATCTTTATAATATAAATTTCCACTTCTGTCAGTTTTCATTCATTGTTTATCCTTAGTATTATTTCAATTCTATATTGGCGTTAGGCATATATTTTACAGAATTGTGTTGTTAAAATATTTAACTAGAGCAAGTTTGTTTCTATAAAAAAAGTGCATCAAGCATAAAGTAGCTAAGTTTTTTTAAATAGTATTCTATATATCAGCAAAATATGGTTATGTGATGTTCATAAGCAGAAAATAGGAAAACAGCATGTTTGTTTTGATGTCATTGTTTTATTAAATAGCTTCTATCTTTTAAACTTTAAATTTATTATATATATCCAAAACCGTACTATATGTATTGACAAAATAGATCTAGGTTAAGAATGCACTGGAAATATTGAGTTATTTTTGTTTATATAGACTCTTTCATTCGTCTGTGAAGTACTGGTACTGTATAATCTATAGTTCAATTTTGTGTGAATAATAATAATCTTTTCAAATAGCAAACAGTAAAAAATATATATGTACACTTGTACATATGTATTAGTGTAAAACAAAATTTAACTAGAGGTACTGTGAGCAATGAGCTCATTGCTCACTAAATGATACCCCCTGCCTCCTGTATGGTTATAACTGATGACAAATC
Organism: Saccostrea glomerata; assembly: GCA_003671525.1. Lineage (NCBI taxonomy): Eukaryota > Metazoa > Mollusca > Bivalvia > Ostreida > Ostreidae > Saccostrea > Saccostrea glomerata. The sequence continues at coordinate 34,298 of PRKT01001320.1, read as the reverse complement.
CATGTTTTATTGTGGCCGGGAAACCCAAAATATGTGTCGAATCAAAAAGCTGCACAATGGCAATATGTAATAAAGATTCTGTGAAAGGTTCATTAAATTTCACTCATTGCAGTGGTATAAGAGGAGTTGCGGATAATAAGAGATGGGTACCCTAAAGCGTTACAGACAGATGGACGTACAGCTAGATGGACATACTGATTACAGTATACCCTACCACTTATCAAGCGGAGGGTATAATAAAACTACTGTAGAAGTACTTTTTTCCGCGTGGTATTATTTTACGCTATGTACGCGGTCACAAATTTTCCGCGGAAATTTGTCCAAGCATACTTAATTTAAATGTAATGCATATAGTGACAGTTTAAGAAATCCGCGTAATTTTCTACCCGTGGATTAAACAGAAATTGAGATTCCGTGGAATTATGACCCCATGAAAAAAAGTACGTCTACAGTATATACATGTACATGCAGAATGTTCACCTCTGATTTATAATGAAATTGTTTTATACACACTGACCATGTTTTATGATATTCTAAACAAATTATTTGATACTCAGGCAAATATTCACTACTGGTAAGATAATCACACACATGAACATGTCTGTGTATGAATGAAATGAATTTTCCTTTTGATCATGTTCTTAGGAAAATAATTATTTTCATCATTTTTTCATCAAAGGATTTACCATATAAGATGAATAAAGAAAAAGTAAGACCAGTAAACCAAAACAGGACCAAATAGGCCATGACTGAAGTTCAAGTGCATTCTGCAAGAAAGTGGACAGCCTAGGCTAGATTTTCTTCTTTTCAAGGTAACCATTCTCAAAATATGAAAGTAAATTAAGGACAGATGATACAAACAAAAAATGGATGCCTGGATTGGTATATATTTTTTGGCATAATTTAATTGCAAATTAATGATGCTATTAATAAATTTCTAGAATATTAAGAAATTGTAAACCTTCTGTGATGTTCAAAAGTCTGCCCTCTTGAAACTATCCTTATTAATCTATACAAATATTTTTTCACTTCAAATTCCATTTTTATGCAAATTTGAATTAAAAATTAAAAAGTATTTGAAGAAAGTTATTAATTTTACTTATTTAGACATGACCCCAGTTGTTATTTTCAAATTCTTTGACAAAAGTTTGTTTGTATCATCTGTCCTTAAATTGTTAAAAAATATTTCAGTTTTATATCTAAATTTAAACCTTGCTTATTTCTTTTTTTTAAACAAAATTTGATACCTGCCCAGTAACAGAAGATTTATTATGCTAGAATAAAGAAAACAACTTTCTAAAGGATTACATACACATTTAATTAGCTTGAAATCAGTGTATATTTGAAAGTGCAGGAATTATTTACCATTGCAGGTTGAGAAGAGATGCCATATTTTAGGTTTGAAACCAGGCAAGTGGAAGCTGAATTCCAACCTACTTCAACATACTTGTACCCACTGTCTTCAAGATATCAGTGTTTGAGATGTCAAAGTTCAAATGTAATAGGAACATGTTTATCATATTATGTGATGGCATCCTCAAATCTTATGCTGTATAACAATATGTTTTAGAACTTATCAAGCTTTATCCTGTACCTTGCCAAAATAACTCAACTCACCATAATTCTCATTAACTAATTATCAGTGTTACTTGCGTATGTCAATGTAGGTCATTACTGGTACATGCCTGACCAACAAAAACTCTAAAATTGAAAAAATCAGAGACAAGATTTTCAGAGCAGCAGAAACAGTAGAATTTGTCACGTAAATCTAATGATATGTACCGTAGTTGAGAATACATGTACTCTAAATGTTGCATATTTAAAAAATAAAAAAAGCGAAAACTTCTCTTGTTTTCAGAATTAATATTTACATGTGAAAAAAAGAAAAGGAGATTGATATAGTTGGTGTTGTGAGATGTTGGCAGGAACCTTGTGTAGTAAAATGAAAGGAAGAACTTCCTTAAAATGATACTTGTGGGGGACAGTGTCTCATGGGAGGGCATTGTTTCAACTGACTTTATAGAATACAAAAGATCCATTGCAAACCTAATTGTTAATTATATGCCAAACACTATGTTTAAAGTTTTCCATTGTTGGATATTTATACCCCCCGCAAACGAAGTTTGGGGGGGGGGGGTATATAGGAATCACCTTGTCCGTCTGTCTGTCCAGCTGTCCGTCCGTCTGTCTGTCTGTCTGTGCAAACATGTCTGGTCCATATCTTTCTTACGGAGGGACATTAGAATCTACTACTCCACACAAAGATTGCCTATGACCTAAGGGTGTGTCATGACCTTGACCCAAGGTCATTTGGGGAACTTCAAGGTCACTGGAAGAAAAATTTCATAATTCGTTTCCTGTCCATATCTTTCTTATGGATAAACTTTGTAGGTTCTCATTTCACACAGAGATTGCCCATGACCCAAGGGTGTGTCATGACCTTGACCCAAGGTCATTTGGGGAACTTCAAGGTCACTGGAAGAAAAATTTTATAATTTGTGTCCGGTCCTTATCTTTCTTATGGATAAACTTGGTAGGTTCTCATTTCACACAGAGATTGCCTATGACGTTAGGATGTGTCATGACCTTGACCCAAGGTCATTTGGGTAAGTTTAAGAACACGAGAAGAAAAATTTCATAATTCATGTGTTATCGGATCTTTATTATGAAAAAACTCACTTCTGAAAAACCAAGCAGGGGGTATTTTGTCCCGTTTGGACATTTCTAGTTATATTTAAATCCAAGATAACTTACCCAAGAGGATGTGATTTTTCTTTATACCAATGTAATTTTTCTCAAGTTTAAAGCCGTGTTTCATAAGTTTTAAAAGAACAAATCAGAAGAGGGGGGGGGTAAATTTTTGACTTCATTCAAAGTATCTGTGGTTTGCAGTTGCCCATGAATTAAATAAAAAATTATACAAAGTAACAAGTTGAAATGAGTAAAATATTATGAATGTCCTGTTTGTTTTAGTTTCATTTCAGAATTTTTCAAGTTTGAACAAATATTGAAAAAGTAAAAGCCACAAGGTTTTGCAATTATTTGACATAGCATTACAAAATGCATTATATTTTTTCAACATCATAAAGATGCAAATTTAAGATGCCAAAAAATTTAGTTCACATTCACATTTAACTCATTACACAGGTTTTATAAAAGAGTAAATAAGTGTAGTTTTGGGAATATTGTTAGTTAAACGCAGCCATTTTGGTTAAAAATCTGGTATTCCTGTCTCCATGGTAACAAATCTTGCATTCCTGTTCCCATAGTAATAGAGAATGGATAGGGAAAATTTTATTTCATGTTAGTTTCAATAGAAGGGGATAGTTTCAGGAAACTTGAAACATGCCCTGGTTAGTCTACATGTACTTCAAAATTGTCAAATTTACGGAAAGAGGGGGGGGGCATTTTGCGCAGGTGTTCACAGTTCTCCTATCTAAGAACAGATTTACATGTATTAATGCTCTTGGAAATGAGATGTGAATATTCTTACATGACACTTCTCCTAGATATGGACTAATTTTACTGTAAATGACATCAAAACAGGTAGAAAGGAACATTTCTTTTCTATATGAACTTAATGAAATGTGCATATGTTCCTTGAAATACGGAAATTTTGCAGATATTGGCTAATTTTTCATCAGCTTTTAAAAAAAATATTTAAGTGTCCCATAAATATTTTAATGTATTTAAACTAACTTATGTACCATCTATACAATGCACTGTTTCCTGAATTTCAAATCAGTGTGCAAAGTATTAAAAAATCGCTTTGAAAAAAGGTCTAAAATGGTAATTTTCTCAATTTGGCAAAATGCCAAAATCCCCAAAGCTAAGCGTTGTTAAGCCATTATGTAGAATTACAGTTTTTAAAAAATTATGTTGTTATACTAGAGAGGAATAATGGTAGTTTTGAAACAAAAGTAGATTTTCCCATTCTCTTGTTTCTTTTAAGCTCATTTTTATTCAGTAAAACCTACAAAATCACGTTTTTTGGTCAAATTTTAGGAAGAATTTACAGGGGAAAAAATAGGTGCCGTTACCATGGCAACGAGACATTTTTTGAAATAAAAAAATATGAAACCATTAATGATGTGACAATGTGAGTACACACAAAAAGTTTCATAGAAATTGAAAATGTGGCGTGGCCAAGCATTATTGATATTGTTTGATAATTACAGAGAATTGATATTAAGTACGTGAAAGAAAGTTTTGAAACGACGTGTCATTAAATATTTTTTAGTACATAAAACGTGTTACTCATTATTGTCAAATAAATGGATTTTATAATTTTAAATCACATGCACTGACGACCACATGACTGTTTAGAAACGGGGGGGGGGGGGGGTGTTAAATTAAAGTAATAGTACAGTCTTTCATTTTTTGTTGTAACTTTCAATCTAATGATAGTTTAAATAAATGGTTAATTTTCTATTCTTTTTTAAATCCTTTGTTTAATATGTGCGGGGATACACCCCTTAGAATGTATTGGAATCTTCTTTCCGCCTTTCAGTTGTGATCAAGGTCATTCACAACAGCGATCACGGGCTCCGAGTGCATGGCTACTGAAAACCTGTTTTGCTATATATACATGTTGAGTTCACGGACTTAATGGAAATTACAACAGGATTTTATTGTTTTTGAAATAAAATGGTTCTCTAAATATTTATTGGGTACAACTTATAAATCAGCGGATTTCATATTTTATTTGTAAATCCGAATTTCAAGCCGTAAACAGTAAAATAAACTGAACTGATTTGGTAGTCTTTTCATGAATATCATGTAAGAAAAGCTTATGAGTAAATCATGAATAATTATATATTATTTGTTTTATAAATCACGTACTTTTTATTTCATCTAAGATATTCCAATTTTCTTTTAATATGCTTGAATGCCGGTGTAAATTAAGATATGTACAATGTATAGTGAAATGCCGCGACTATTAATTAATGTACACATATATACATACGTTTAGTCGGGTTTTGAAAAGAAGGATTTTACAGTATGATGGGTATACTGATGTTATTTGATAAGCTTCATATAAAAAAGAGAAAGAGAATAAAAATAGATTAAGACATCACATTTAACCCCTCCCCCCCCCTTTAGCGGTTTCCCTCCTATAGATAATGCTTACGTAAGATAAAAAAATCTTTTAAAATGTATCAATAATAGTTAGTAGAGTATATAGGCAAATTTTATTACTAAATCAAAATAAAAAAAAAATAATCTGCCTACGGAAATCAAACACAATATCATCAATATTATTTAAAATCAATGAGTTCATATTCCTGCAGTAGGAAATCGAATTTGTGTTTAATTTATTAAATTATACACGTAAAAATATTACATTGAAATGAATGACAAACATATAAAAATTGTATTTTATTAAACAGTCATTCATGATATCGGCATTTCGTTTTTAAACAGTTGGATAAATAAATAAATAAAAACGAGATGACAATTATTTATTAATTGATTACAACTGTCCGAGTATTAAATATTTCTATCGGTTTATATAATACTAGTGTACTGATATTTAATTTAAACAGCTGCTAAATGTGGCTACGTGAAAGATTTCCATTAAATTAATGATAAAACCGTAATAATGCCCGAGATATTCCGAGTAAAAAATCCAAACCGAGGCCAAAACGTTCGAGAATCGTGTACAAAGCGTGTGAGAAACGTGTACAAAGCGTTTCGTGCAGCCTTTCGTGTAAACCGTGCAGCCTTTCGTGCAAAGCGTTTCATGTAAACTGTGTAGCGTTTCGTGCAAACCGTGTAGCGTTTCGTGTAAACCGTGCAGCGTTTCGTGCAAACCGTATAGCGTTCGTGTACTGTTCGTGCAGCGAGCGTGTGGGGTAGTAGCACGTCTCAGGGTCTGTATGTCAATCTTTTGTAATTCTTGCTCTTTCACATTTAACAACCCTTTTCTTTGAAAGAATTCTTTTCTTCTTTCAAAATTTTGCAATTAATTATAAATGGTACTGAGTTGAATTATAACAAACAGTGTATATATAAAACTCAAGAGAAAAATATCATTCAGCTGAGTTACATCAGTGCTACATCGGTAAAACGAGTATGTCAGTTGATGTAAAGTGATACATAATGCTTGTTTTTAGCTTTAAATCTAGATTATCTGTAAAAAATAAATTTTTTCTACCATATGATAATATTGCAAATTTAAACAAAGTTTCCCGCAGCTCTGTTATTTTTCAGATTGAATAAAGAATCAAGAATCAGTATTGCTGAAAATATGTCATTTATTAATGACACAAATGAAACACATGAAAGAACTTTATTCGGTAGTAACCAATAGTTGCCCCCAAAATCAAACTTTGACGGAGTAAAATTTAATTATGTTTTAAAAAAGGGGGATTCATGCTGACTTCAAAGCACTAAATGTTTTCGTCAGGAATGACGTCATACGTTTGAAATGACGTCAGGAAAATGACGTAAATCTAAAATTTCCATGATTTCTATAGAAAAATGTATAAATTGCGTTTTTTTTATTTTGAGTAAAAATCACCGAGCGCAGGTGTGTTCAGGCTCAATATTTTGATATAATGCGTAGAATAATAATATCAATTAAAAATGCAAATATTGTTCCTGAACAGACATGCGCTCTATAAATTCTATAAATAAAATTATTGAAATTTTCTCCATTTTGTCCTTTTTCTGAAAAATAATGCAAAATTTGCCGAGTTTGTGACGTCATAAATTAAAAAATTGTCAATAACCTACTTTGAAGCTATAATATGTTTTGTTAATTTATATTTTTCATACAATTTATACAATACAACACATTTTAAGAATTTTTCAAAATTTATTTTATTTTGTTGGGGGGGGGGGGGGGGGGCAAAGATATGCAATATACCGAATATAGTTCTTTGGGAGATCCTATGACTTTCTACAATTTGAATCTACACCTTGTTATTGATCTCTTAGAAATTATGAAATACATCCCAAAGTAAAGTTTAACGTAAGGCACTACCAGTGATAACAATCACGTGATATTTCTGACGTTAGCTAACGACTAATGAACGCAAAACCCCAAAACCTGAGACTATGCATTACATAACGTCCTAACTCCGAAACCTGAGATATACATAACATATACTACATTCTTACTACAGGAATGGAAAATTTTATATGCATGCATAAAACATATTATTATCAATAATATTACATAAGCACGCTGATAATCAAAAACAAATTTTGCATTCATTGAGAATATATCAAGCTTCAAGATTCTTCATGCATTTTTAACATCAATCTGGCAAGGCTTTGTAATTTACATTGTAAAAATTAATGACAGATTTGTGTTTTTCGTTAATATTAATCTCAAATAATTAACTTTTGAAGGAAACCGCGTCCAACCAAACTGCATTCTATGATGCGCTGGAGAAATGTTTGCCCAAAGAACATACATTAAATGATCACATTTCGCCTACACGTTACTATGAGATTAAATGTCCACAGGGAGAATTGAATGAACACCACGAAGAGGCGATAGAACGAGTCAGAAAATGTATTGTTAAAACAGCTACAAGTCTTTCGCACTGGGGTGAACAAATTCCAAAAATATGGTATATGTTTGAAAATTTTGTTGAAGAACACAAATCGAAGAGGATTTTCAGCAGGAAAAGCCTACGTAATGTGAAAGAATTTCAGTTTTTAAAACATTATGAGTTGGATGACATGCTGAGATATTTTTCAGATGTGGGTCAGATAATATATTTCTCGGAAGAAGGTCTTAATCAAAATATCATATTGGACATTGGGTGGTTTGTAGATGCTTTTAAAAATATCATTACAGATCCAACTCACGCACACGCAGCATGCAGAAGGGTTCAGGAATGGGAAATTTTCATGAATAACGGGATGATTTCAGATTCAACGCTAGTCAAGATTTGGAGTGAAAACAAAAAACAATCATATGTTCTTGAAAAAGATCATATCATACCTTACATGGAAAAACTTGGTATTCTTGCAAAAATGAAAACTCAAGAAGTTGAAGAAAAGGAAGCCAAACAGTCAGGAAAAGGATATGAATTCCTGTACTACATCCCTAGTATTAATAAAACTGACTTCAAAGCGGAAGGTTTTGTCTTATACAATAACGGAAATAAGACCCCGATTTTGATTTTTTCCTTCAAAACTTACATTCCACACTTCTTTTTCTTTCGACTTGTTGCTATATGTTTTTCAAAGTGGGAATTTTTGAGTGAGGACCTTCTCTGTAAAAATATTGCTTTTTACAAGGAAAAGGGAGGTGATATGAACATTTCTATTGCTGTTAATAAAACATCAATTCAATTGCAAGCGTTTACTCCAGATGATAAAATCATGCTATCAAGCACAGATACCAAACAGATCAGAATTCAAATTGAGCAAATGCTTGAAGATCTAACATCCACATTTCATTATCAAGTTCCCTATGAAGTTGGATATCCTTGTAAGGATATAAAAATCACTGAAGAAGATGAGAATTGTTTCTTACTAGAGGAAAAGATTGCAGACCTGAAAACCAATAATCGAATTTGCCCAAACTGTGTAAAAAGAAATCATGACAATCATCAGATTGTTCGTGATGATCTGCTGCATTACTGGTACAGGGTATGTCAATAAACAGTTTATATTACAAATAGGAACATCTCGTATATAATATTTTGATAAAACATATCGAAATATAGCTATAGATAGCCAATATAAAGGAATCGTAGTTTTAATCTAATAAAATCAGAAGTAAATGTAAGAAATTCATAGAAATATGAATAGATCGATATATTTAAAAAAAAAATAATTTCACGTTTAATATTTTAGGGAGGTGTTGGAAGAGATCAATCTTCTTGAAGTATGGACAAAAAAGGAAATGACAGTGAAAACCGTACATTTTAACTGTACGACACAAGCTCGACATCACTTAAATTTTGTTTCATGATATTATTCATCTCGTTTTTTGTTCCTTCAATTTAATATCTATTTTTGTGTTTTTGAACTTGGTCCATATCAAACGGCCACATATATACAGATAACCAGATATGTACTGAATTAATATTGTACTCATCTGATACGGTTGACAATTACAGGATTAATCGTAGCCATTCAGTCAATCAGTCAAATGAGAACTTAATGAAAGGACTTTTTGCAGGTTCATCCTGTAATTGATTATTATTTTCTTTTTGTTTTAAGGAGTCTAGGGATCAAAGAATTAAGCAGAATTAGATGACTTTTTTTTTCAAGATATGATGTATTTAATTGGCTGTCAACTATCATTAAGCAAAGAGCAATTTCATACATATAGTTTTGAATTTTGATAATTTTTATTTATTTTTTTTTACGGAGATCTTCTTAGGGAGATAAATTTAGTCTACTACCACCCAGCCCTCTTAAGCGTTGATATAAATACTAGTTTTTATTACAGGTATTTATGTTTACCACGTATAACAGTAAAGAATATATGAATGTATCGTAATAGTTTAATTAATTTGTCGAAAAAGGGGTTTACATTTACCAAATGCTTAAATGTAACAAACTTAGATAAGGAGGGATTCTAGTTAGTTTTCTGAAATAAATGAAATATTCAAAGCATATTTGCTAAAATTTCTTGAACATTAAGAAGTAAGGATATACAATCTGTTTTCTTTTCAATAAATAAGGGAAATAGAAATGGTAATTTAAGTTTAAAATATAATGGTGATATCTTTTAGGAACCGTGGCGAATATTTATATTTCTTTTTCTCAAAAATGAATTTATATAAAACTTTTCCAACAATTGAATGCAATAAAAGATACACATATTTCTGAAGTTACAAATTACCGAACTAAAATTGTTAAATATAACTTTTAAAAGATACCAAGCGCATTTCGATATTAATTTTGTTTTCTTATGAACACTTCCATTTTAAAAGCAGAGATGAGCTAAACTAATTAATTTTTTTATTACTTAATGTTAAATGCAACTGTTAGAATCGATCATCATGGTGCCCAGTTCAGGTTTTAAACAGTGTTAATGTTTTTTTTTTCTTTTCAAGAAATTTGATCTATCAGGCACAAAATCAACAGTTTTGAAATGTAACAATAATGATTTGATTTTTTTTCCTATGGAGTGTCTTAAAATACATCATTTTTGAAAAAAAAACAACTTTTTATTGTTATTTCAATATTACTGTACAAAGCAAAAATTAAAGAAGTCACTGGTTGTGATACACTTGTTGATGTGACGTCAATCTGTAAACATTTGATGTAGCTGTATATTTCATACTCTGCCTTCTTTCTTATTTTTTTCTAATTCTCTCACCCTGTTCTCTGTTAGGCGAAATATCCCACATATCATATTAATTGAGAAGGCCTAGGTTTTGCAGACAAATTGACAGACAGAGGGAGATAAAGAAAAACAGCCAGGCAGGCAGGATGCATATTTTAACAATACACGCCTTCTTATCATTAATTACAGGACCTAAAAATAATGTGCACGTGATAGCATTGTGTTGTATTGTACTATAGTTAAGGTACACAATAGAAATATTTACATTTTTTTTTTGCTAAAAGATGAATAAATTCTAAAGTAAGGTGGCGAGTTGTTTAATTTAGATTTTACCTTTCATAAGAGGCAGATCAAGTAAGACTTTCAGATTACAAAATATATCTTTAATGAATTGATGTATCATTTGAAAATATTTAAACGAAGTTTACTTTTATGCTATGTTTTTCTTATGATTTAATTCATACAGATTCTATATTTTACCTAATTAAGAGACACAGTTATATATATCATTTAAATGCAGATACGTATACGTCTGTTGGTATTGTAATGGTTCTAATAAATCGGTCTATTACAAGGATATACGCTCAATCGATACCAGTTAAGTCTTTACACATATCACTAGAAATATTAAGTTATATCAAAATAGCTGCGATCCTTGTGAAATCTTCATTGAAAGATTAGCCAACTTTATTAAGAATTCGATCATCTTTTATCATTAAAATTAACAATAATTCTATTCTGTACCTTAACTCTATTCAATACAATACACTACAATACGATCATATTTTATTTTTAAGCCCTTGTAATTGATGATAAGAGGTGGTATATTTTTTGGTCTATAAATGCGAGCTGTTTACCGGCCTGTTTGTCCATCTTTCTGTCTATTTGTCTGCAAAAGTTAAGTCCTGACAATTAATTGTGATATGTTGGTCATTAAGCCTTATATAGAGAAAACAGAGAGGTTGTCAAGAAAGAAATATGTCCGGAAATGTTATATCATTATGCGTTGATAACTATGTCGTTGGATTGATCTCCCTATAGATCAGTCCTTCGGACGATACTGTATAAACAGAGCTCCTGTATCTTAGTAGGTATGCACAAGAAAAAAAAACCCTCACTGCTCAATGGTTCTGAGTTCCAACCATTGATATAAATTTGCAGCCTTCCATCGGCAAGTGTTAATTCTTCATTTGAGTGAAAAAATCTTTCAAAATGTTTGCATATAAGAAAATCAAGTCTTTTAATGTCTTTCACCTTGTTTTATAATAAGTTTTTTTTGCAAATTCTGTTCCCAGTGTAAATATATTTTAAACATATGGTACATGGTTTCGAGGGTAACATAACAGCAGCGAAGTGACAGGAAATCCCTGGACATTAATAATGCACACGCATTGACCCTACAGTTAATATAGCCTAAAATCCGAAGAATATTTTTTCGTTTCTTTAGATTATGTACGGATTATTTGATAGACAATATTTTTGTAGTGGTTTATCATTGTGTGTAATGAAACTATCAAATCAAACGTTTTGCTTTATTCTATTGCTTGGCGATTTCAACAATTAACAAAATTGCAATAAATATCAGTAATTTCATAAAAATGTAGAAATCATTCTGATTCATTGTATTTTGAGGTAACATTTATTTAAGGAATGACTCTAATTCTTGGCCATATTATCGAGTATCATCTGGTTTGGGTCAGTTTACGCTTTATAATCCGCGAAGCGGATTATAAAAAAGCGTAAACTGACCCAAACCAGATGATACTCGATAATATGGCCAAGAATTAAGGTCATTCCTTATAATTTGATTTTAAAATAATTAAACAACTTTTGATGTAAAATTGTGTTGCTTTTTATAAGTTCAAATTTACTGCGCAATAATACAACCGTAGTAACGGAAGTGATTTGAAGCAAGGGGAGGTAATAACTGATACATAGATCTAGTAGCCTTGATGTTCGTTTACATGAGGTAAGAACGAGTAATTGTTAATAGTTGATAGTACATTTATTAAATCTGGAATTTTCCATGGATTCCAAGGACTGGAAGTGTGGGGATTGCATGGATATGATGATTAAGCTGGTCGTCAAGGGGGTGTGTCCCCATACCAAACCAGATTATACAAAATGTTATGCGTTCCATTTTGGAAATCAACCAATGAGAGGCGAGAATACAAATAAAATTAACTTATTCAAAGTTAATTAAATAAATTTTAATGCATTATACAAAAAAAAAAATATGCGCAAAATCGTTGAACGCTGAGGAACTGCACTGTCACAAGCTTAAATTAAAAATAACGCTTACCTTGACCAGAAAGTGTTATGTTGGCTCTTCCATAAACTCTACCTTTCACGAAGAACGATGTATGGGTTTAAAAATACAAATCACAATTGGCCTAGCAATACTTATTAGCAAATGCCAGTAAGCATAAATTAAACTCACACTTGGTATTGAACGTCGGAATGCATTTTCTTAAAGAATTTATTTTTAATTTTTATGAAATGCCTAATCCTGAGTAATTGATTTTAACCCTCATTACTGTAAACATGGTATGAAAGATTTTCATGATCCCTATCACCACTCATGTCACCACTCATGATCGGTAAACAAAAAAGTGCAAGGCACCAAGTACGTTCAAAAAGTTAAATATGCCGGATGCCTCTCAGCGAATCATGGGAGCAACAATTGTAATCATCTAAAGATCAGAAAGGATGAAAAATTCGTCAAACATTAAAAAGTTTAGTTTCACTTTAATATGTGACCACACGTTCCGAACTAACAGGGAAAACAGTAAGGTGTATAACTTTTAGGGATGGTAATTTGTAACCGGTTAATCGATTAATCGGTCGGAACGATGCCAATCGGTTAGAAATTCCGTAATCGGTTAGTCGGAAAAAAATAAAATAAATATGTAAATTTTAATTCAGTTTCCTTAATATTAAATTCCTCCTTTTTTCAGAAAGGAAACCACTGCATAGATGTTTATGAAGTGCTTTAATGCAACTTTTGATTAAGAGAGGTAAATTATAGCTCTCTAGATTGAGATCGCAGGGTAATTGGTCAATTTGTAAAGTGTTAATTACTGTTTTTAAAACATCATGCTGTTAACCAATTAGTCTAACGTGTGATTTCATAATGATATTAAAAACATCACCGTTAAGCAGTTTTAATTATGGTGAGTCTATATTTTGCCGTTATCTATTAAATTAGAAAGAATGTTGTAAATTGTAAATCAGTAAATTGAGAGGTCATATCTAGTTTTGATGACAATGCAGACTTAACTTTTTTAACATCTGCGTTGGAAAATTACCCCTGTCTAATTTCTCAAGCAGGATTCAAGGTTATCTCATTTTTTGTCCTTTGAAATTAAATAAAATAAACTATTATGTACATAAAATTCCCCGATCAAAATAACAAACAGAATGCAACTTCTAACGTCTTTTTAGCCTTCTTGTGTATATGAAAAGAAAATGTCAGTATGTATAACTTGATACGACTAACCGGTTAATCGGTCGGAACATTTTGCGATTAACCGATTAGCAATTCCGCAATCGATTGCCATCCCTAATAACTTTAAGGAATATGTGCAAAATCACGATGTGCTTTTGTAGTTTAAACAAGCTTCTTTTTAAAAACTGTTTAAAGCTTTATCTTAGTAATAACCATTCCAATTACATGCATTAGAAATTCAGCAACTAACGTTATCATTTTCATTGATAATTCATCGTTAAAAAACACTTGAAAATTCAAATTCAGGATAAGGCTAGCCCTGAGCTCTCGAGATTCGAGCAAGTATGAACGAGGTCATTAAAATCACTTCATAGCCACTTGTTTAGTTACATACTGTAGTTTCATCAATATTCGTTGAGCACCAATTTTCGTGGATTCCCTTGTCAAGTAGATCTAGGAATTCAAATGTTCATTGAAGTATGAAATATAACATTCATTTGTAAAGGCAATGTTTTTGTCCACGAAATAACGTATCCTCGAAAACGTCTGTTTTACAAAATCCAAGAAAATTGATGCCAACGAAAATTGATGAAACCACAGAATTCATGTCGGAGTGCTTATACACATTTACACTTTATTGAAGTACTCCGATTGACAATTTATGAAATGTATTTAAGCACATTTCATAAATTTTCAGTCGGTGAAATCATTTTAAAGGGAATACATGTACAAAATTTATATACATGTATAAGAGAGACAAAGAAAAAGAAAGAAAGAGAAAGATAGGGAGAGAGATCTTGTGTCCATTGATTCCTTATATTAAAAGCACATGTGATGGTCAAGCCCTGAAGATTTCCAGCCAAGATACTCCCGATTAAGATGAACATAGCTACACTTTTATTTTCTTTATAACAGATTTAATTGTTTAGAATAAAATAAGTTCAGCACACCTTTATTCACAATCCCTTATATGTACATGCTTCCTTTAATAAAATCCTTGATTTTCAAATGCTCTTTGCTGAAATAGCTGACGATTGTGTGTTATATGTCAGTTATTTGGTAGTTATTGGTAGGAGACTACACACATTCAAATGGCTCAGGTTCAGCGTAAGTACTATTTCTTTTTTTTTAATTCAATTGTTTTTAATTCTTATTTTATAATTTATAAAATGGTCTCAAAAATACTATCAGAAAAATGATTTAAATTAAAAAAAAAATGCCTTCCTTTTAAAATTTGATTTTGGAATCATTGGTAATATGTACATGTGTATCATTCTTTTTTCACATCACTGCCTTCCATCATACATGTATAATATTTAAGATTTTAAAGTCTTAAATCTATATCTCATTGATGCAAATAAAAATCAGTTTTAGTCTAACACAGCAGATATAATAGCTATTTCTACCTAGTGCATTTTCATTCATTTTACATTCTTGCGTTAAATAGAAGTTAAAGGCCAAGATCTAGTAACCTACTTTGGAATGCTTTTTGATGCTAGATCCCATATGACATTATAATTGATTCAAGCTTAATTTAATTTTTGTAGATATAATGTAGAAAAAAAAAACTTTTTCAATGCACCCAATTCGAAAACATGTGTAAAGTAACTCGAATATCTATATTAAATTTAAAATTAAATTAAAGAAAAGTTAAGTAAATTGAAAAAAAAAACGCTTTTCTGAGAGACTGTAGATAGTATTGCTACATTTCTTTTCACTGATATGGAAACAAACTCCGAAATTTATACGCGAATTTCTGCGTTTTTCATTAAAAAATGTCCGAAAACATCTTATTTCACCGAGCTTTACTTGTAAAGTCTCAGGAAAAGAATATGTTTCTCAAATTTGAAAAATCTGTATGCACCTTCTTTGACTAGATCTTGATCTTAAGTATGATATTTAAAATGATAAAGAAAATAATGATGATAATATGATTTATTTTTTGTTTTTAACATCCCCTGCAGGAGAACCTCATAATGTTGTGGGAAGAAATATTAGATTATACTATCATATTGTTCATTTAAAAAATACAATGTAACTGTCTGTTTAAAATTTACATGAATATAAATGAATTGCACTTTTCTTCAAAGGTATACATGTAATTATGTCATATTGTTTATGTTTGACTAGATTGAAATAAGGTTTAATCGGAGAATCTATTTGTCTGACTAAATTTAAAACAGATTAAATATGCTAGTGCGAAACTATTGTACATTTATGAATAACGTAATTTTTTTCCCAATTGTTGACTATCCGTTTCAATGTTTTTTTTTTTTTTATTTCATTTAAATGGTATTTGTTAAATCTTTTGAATTGTTCTTCTATTCAAATCTATACGAGAAGAAATCTAAAATTTCTAACGTTACCGATCAGGCATTCAGTCGACCCTGAAACCAAACTGTCTGTCTTCGGCCTGAGGCGAACAGCGGTTTGTTCTTGGTTTTTGAAAAAAAATGCATGTTCCCCTCGGACTCAGTCAATACATGTTTATTAATTCGCTGATTTTTAAATACTTAGACGTGATATTTCTAGACAAACATTCAAAGGTGATCCAACATTATCTGATCATGATTTTAAACATGTATTTTGGGGAAAGCTTTCTTATTTTTTTCAATCGTGTTACTGTACTTCTTATTTGATTAAAGCTATATTTGATTAATTTTACACAAAGTAACTCAATATTGATTAAGGCATAATATGTATAACTTTGTTCCCTAATGACAAGTGAGATCCACGTCTTACACTATACAGTATGACGTACATTTATACTTCCTTTAAATTAGGTCACACATTATGTAAAATAGAGAATGGCGTCAATTAATATCTAAACAGTGAAAACTGTCTAATCCGACACCTGATCAATCCGTCACACTGTGAATTCCGACGATAGATTTCTTTCCAAATTTACAAATTTGCATGTAATTTTACACTGTGCAATTTGACACCCTCTCTATTTTTACAAAGAATTTTTATTCCAGAGCATGTCGGATTAGACAGGTTTTACTAGTGTGATTTCGTTTTTAGCTAACACAGCCTCTCCTCGCCATGGAAGTCGTAACTCAGGCCCCCAGAAGGACTGGATGGTCCCCGCTATTCTCACTTGTTTGTGTTGTTTCTGGAAGACCAAAATTGTCGCTATTTATTTCGATTACAGGGTAAGTGTACTTTGAATCGTAGTTAAAACTATCTTTAAAGAGAATTATATGAGAGAAACTAAATCAACAAAGTTACATCAAATAAACACGTTTCGAATAAAAGGGCAAAAATCTTATGTATCATCGATTGCATATTTACTCGAATAAGAAATATATTTATTTAAAATTCATTTTATTTGAATTGATTCTAAAGAGATATTTATCATGCTAATAACCGTTCTTTTAATTATTTTTATAGTGGTCTCATATTTGAAAAAAATGTTGTAAAACACAAAATGATTTTTAATAAATGTTACGATTATGAATATTTCAAATATACATTATTTTCAATTCACAGGCAGAAGAAGCGGCATCTAGTGGCGACGTTTTAGAACCGGAAGTTCAGTCTAAAGGGGTGCGGCTATTTGTCATCATCTCTCTAGCAGTCGGGTGAAAGGAAAAAAAAATAAAAATCACACGGTTTGCTTTTCAGGCGAATACAATTCTTTTTTTTTCCCAGTATTTCCATCTTACTTTTAAAATCGTCTTTAAAAAATGTAATAAAAATCCCTTTTTATTTTGTCTTTTAATTCATGACTTATAGAAACTCATTCAATGATACCCCCACCCCCACCCCCTTCCCCCCAAAAAAGAAAAAAAAAATGAAAATCGTTAACATTCCAGTACATCTCTGAGAAATTCTTAACACTGATTTAAGTGCATAGGATCTAACATTCTCAACTGACTGATTTTCGTATTTTTCGATCATGCGGTTAAACAAATTCTGAATTTTATGCTACCTTGCGTTTTTTTCTTTTCGTATGTATGAGCAATTTTATCGGGGAAAATGTCATTTATTAGTTCATAAGTCTACTTTTAAAGAAATAAGAAGGTTAAATAAATGACAGTTTTAATGCTTCTTTAACAGAAAGATATGACCCTTAAAAGGGTGTCGACTTAACCCGAGCCCATATAAAATCACACACTTCCCGACAGGAACGGTTACTTTGTTTCATCATATAATGTTTATGACACGTCATAAACAATACAATCAACATTCGTCGTGAGTAATCATCAATACTAATAAATTTCTTTTGTCCCCTTACTTTTGGGTTTCAGTATTAGAATTATTAATGTCTGTATTCTTGCAGTCGTAATTATGAGGGATGTTAGAGAACTTTACAGACCATGTTTCATTAAAACATTGTGTGTGTTTTTAAATACATTGCAGAGTAGTTGTAACAGGCAAATTTGACCCCTTATTATATTTGAAAATCATGTGGATATTTGAATTTTGATAGTTTGTAGTTATGAACTTAACAAAAATGTTTGCTTAAAAAAAGGCACTAATTTGGATCCTATTCTTCTTCCATGAAAGCCACTAGAGGGTGCAGAATTAAAATATTTTCCTGAATTTCCTCAATTCTTGAAGAATCTAATCATATCCGAGATTCTTTTCTCTTCGGACAACATGGAGCATAAGTTTGCCCTATCTCAGATTTTTACACATAAATGATATCTGATATTAGTCTATGAAATATATTTTTTCTCCGTTTTAATCAATTAATTATTAAACAATTTTTTAAAATTCCTCAATTTGTATCCAGATTATTATTATGATAGAATAAAAAAAATTACGCAGTTGATGTATTTTAACTATAAAAAATACATATTAGGACGAAGTTAATGTAATCAGCAGCAGAAACACAAGGCCAGTCCAAACGACAGAAAAGAAAAATGAATTTTAGTAAGTATTAATGATGATTTACAAGTTCAGCATGTGGGTAGAGTGCATTCCCTTGCCCTCACAAACAGCCAAACAGCACAGGCAGCTTTCATTGAGTTTTCTCTCGATTGATTACCTGGTGTGTACATTAGGGGACGAAACGTCGAAAGTTCTCTGTTCTGGGAACTTTGTTGTTTGCTGCTCATTCACAAAGCCGGTGTAAAGACAAAAAATGAGAACCATCGAATAATGACCGGGGGTCATTTTTTGACGGCAAAAGATCACATTCCCGGTCATTATTACGGTGAAGTATAACTCCCGATATTTATTCGACGTCGAAAAAGAACCATTTTGCCTGTAGAAAAAGTGTCATTCCCCTAATAATTTGCATACCCAACGAGAGGATTAATGACCCTAGTAGAATAATGATCCCCTTGTGGATTAAAGTTAACATTTTCAGAGGGAAAATATAAAAATAGATAAAGAGACCTGTAGGCCAAAATGCTCACCAGAGCTAAATCAAGAATAAACTAATTATAAGTTGATTCCATTAAGATTATACAATCATAGTTTTAAAGTTAATGCAATGATTCAGAATCTAAAGGAGTAAAAGATTTATAGAGTTCAAAGGGCTAAGTGAACATTTATGGAGAATCAAATGGATACTGACAAATAAATGCAGTAATATCATATTAGTATTATCATTCCTGCTCGGAAAACGGGAGATTATACAGTGAACATGATGTTTGTCCGTCTGTTTCACTTTTATTAACTCTGCAAAATATTAGACTTACTAGAAACACAGTGCAAAATCAAACATAAAAAAACAAACGTGTTTAATTGGCGCCTGGGGAAATAGACTTGGTCTTGGGAAACAAGACATTTGAAAACTTATCTTGAGCTTGCAATTTCTGTTGTCGTTTACTATAAGGATACTGTTTTTTTTTATTGATATGGGACCAGTTGACTCGCGATGCATTTCGATTCATTAATGAATATTTATAGCTTTATTCGAACATTTCTAAGTTTGTCGTAAGTTTAAAGAAAATGCTAAGCGTTCCGAATAGATATGTATCAGTTCCTTAAAAAAATTGTTGCAGGGATTCAGTATATATTTTCATTAAATCGGTTTATCTACGCTGATTTTCAGGAAAATCAGCAGAATTTGTCGATTTTCTTTAATATGGTGAAAAATCAGTAAAGGTATAATAAATAAAGAGCGATATATGGTTAGTGTCTCAACTGGCCACTAAAAATGAATATCTTAATTTTACTTCATTTATAGCTTCAAGTTGTACAGCTAAATATGCGATCATTACTGATCATTTTCATTTTGATCAAAATGACGTTATTTTAGAAATATGACATCATAAAAATAACATTTTCCAGCCATTTTAGAATATTTTGTATAAAACTACCTATTTTCAAGAAGTTTTTCTTTTAGAAAATATAGAGCGCAGCCTAGAACAAGCTTAAGATTCTTATCAAAGATGTGTCTATCCAATAATAATTAGTGACAGAAAAACTATGTATGTTTTACACTGAGCTCTTTGCTTCCATAAAAAAAAACATCAAGAAAAAGGCATATTTTTTGCTTTTTTGTCTGATAGCAAAAATAGCATTATTTCTCATGTCATTAACAGCTAGTGAGTGTATATAAATGTAAAAAATATATTGGAAATGCTTCTAATATAATCTCTTCTACAAAATGAATATCAATTGAACATATCTGAATGTCATTCTAAAATGTTGATTTTTAGGGGGCCAAAATTGACTTTTATCATATATACTCCTTTAAAATATAACAATTGTGACATTTTTACATCAGTGACACGTAAATGTAAATACTTTGCTTTTGCATTAAAAATATTTTTTTTCAATCTGCTCTCCTTTATGAAATTGAGGGAAGATCAATGCAGTTATGTATCGTCAATGAACATGGAAAAAGAATTTCCTGTTAATTTACTTTTAACTTTTTTACATATATGTTGTATTTATTCAAATAATCCCAGTTCTTTTTTCATTGATGCTTTATAACAAGACAAGGTTAAGCAATGACATAATTATAGAATGTCCCTCTATAATGACAGACTCAAGTATTTGAATCAATAGTGACAAATTTTTTATACAGATAGAACAGTGAAACTTTTCTAATCCGACATGTATTGAGGATAATTTTTTGCCGGAATAATTAGGGTGTCGGATACCTCAATGCTAAAAAGTGGGAAAAAAAGTAAAATTGGAGAGGAATTTAAAGTCGTAATTAACCTATGTGGGATTAGATAGTTTTCACTGTAATTATATCTCTCTAGGGGAACAGACAAAAAGTACTACCCAACACACACCTTAGCAACCTAATTTAAAGGGTCAGGTCACCCTACTATACTTCATACAATGTAACGATATTCACAAGTTTAATGCTTTAAATTTCATAATGTAAAAAACAAACGTTATGTCTTGAGATCGTTTGGTCATTAGATAGAATGTAATGAGAGTATTTTTTTTTCAAAATACAATAACCATGTCTTATAATTAATATTACTTTCATAATTTTACATTTTGTTTATACTTAGATACTAGAATGTTACAACAAAAATAAATTATAATACATTATTGAAAACGAAGGTATTTTGATTAATACCAGAACTAAAACTCAGCAAAATATTTTTCCAAATAATATCTATGCCTATTATTTGAGAGACTTTAATTTGTTCCATATTGGTTTAAGGTAAATGCTATCAAAAGTTAGATGCTTAAAATGTTCTTACAAGCAACATACGGGACAATATTTATTAATTTATTCTTTGATAAATTCATTTACTAAGATACAGATTATTTGGTAACAAGTTCAATACTAATAATAATGTTATTTTTTTCTCATATACCTTTTGCCATTGACTTTAAACATTGATTTTCTTTTGCCAACATATTTTCCGTAATCGGCTTTAAATACTTTTTGTAATAAAAAGTTGCATAGAAAAATTATGTTTTGCCCTCAATATTTCTTCTTTCATTTTGATAAGGGAGAGATATTTATCGAATTAGCACCTACTGTAACAAGGGACCTCGGTCTATACGATCTCATCCGAAGGACCAGTCTCCACGTACCACAGTGAGATTCGAACCTGCGATTAAAGGATCAACTTACTTAGCGACTCTAGAGCAGACCCTGTAACCACTGCACCACGCAGGCGACTTGTTTAATTATATATACTGCCTCTGTGCATTTTTTAAGGAAAGAAATTGGTTGCATGTTAGTTTGTTTCCTCCTCTGTAATTTTGTTTACGAAGTCAATTTTAATTTTTATAGCTATCAATGCCCTTGTTCAGAATGTCGATATAGATTTTCATCTACAAAAAACAAGGCTGATTTAATATGTCATCAATCTAATGATATCTGGTCGTCTTTTTTTATTGTATTTATACTATTATGTGATTGATGTTTGTTTTCCAGCCTTAGATAATTAGACGTATTCTTTTCATTTTCATAAATCCATTTAGCCCTCGATCATATTTATATAACTTTAAATTTATATTTATATACAGTAGTTTGTCTAATTTCGACCTCTAGATATTTTTTTTCCTGGTGAATCATGTTGATTTGTGTATATTGACTGTTTTCTTTCCTCTCAATACCTTTATTAATACTTTTTATTCTACTTTTCAAAGATTAATTGTCGTGAGTGCAGAATTTAATGCCTTTATTCTTTATGTGATGTTTGATCAATTCCCATTTCGTGTAGGTGTTATACTCACATAATTTTTTTTATCTTTGGGAAGTTTGTTGAAACTATCATTTATCAAGGAACAATAATACTGATCTTGTACAAAGGATGTATGTAGTTTTCAAAAGCTTTTCTCTATTGTTAGATGATGCTGAACATTCATAAATGAATGAGAGGTGATCGCTAAATATATAGTGTAATTATGCTTTGTGTTTTTGCAGCATTGTTAAAGCTAAGAAAAGGAGACCGAGCCTAATCTATATGGGAAATATTCGATGTAACACCACACATAAAAAATGAAATAGTTATTCCTCATACTTCCATAAAATAATATATTTTGTAGCTTTCAATTGTATAAGCATAATAAATTTCATTAAACCTTTTCTATGGAATGCATTTAAAAAGTTGCTAGGTAAATTCCACACAGTAGTTATAAAGAAATCACTGATCGCAAAAAACTTGTCGACATATTGTCACTCTGATAATATGACGTATTTCATGTGCTGTGAGAGGCAGATAAAGTATTCTTTTCAGTGGAAAAAGCTTTTCATTATTAACAAAATAATATTTACAGACTTTAGATGTATTATAACATATGATACCAATATAAAATCTTGGCTTAGTGCTTTTCTCTGCTTTGTGTACAGATTTTGTGTACAAGGGCATACACTGTACACTTAATAGATCTAACCAAATTTCAAGATGAATAAAGTATTTTTTTCTTGACTTGAAAATTGCAGCTGCTTTATGTAAAACCAGAGGATTACTAAATGTGGACATAAAATACTAAGCAAAGGTCAGGCATATTTTGACATCAGACTACTTACATGAAATTTTAACTAATAAATTACGAATTTTATTGAAAACAAAAGCTTTTTCCAAAAGGTACATGGAATGCACAAATGACTGGTAACATTTTTTTTAAACTAGGGTATACCATTGTGAAATTGAAATTTGTACATGACCATTCAGTACACATATTATGCATTCATCATGTGACTTTTCATGGACAGGTCCTAACTTATTTCAGAATTTCAATAAGTATGTAAGTTATTGGAAAATAAAGCAGCTACATGCTAATAAAAATGAAAACAGTTTTCAAAAAAGTTCCCACTTGTTGCTCGTCTATATTCCGCTGACTTTCCATAGTAAGCTTTAAGGTCAAGAACTAGTAAATGAAAGGTGCCTACAGATTTATCAAATATGAGAAATAAATTCTTTTATTGGTGCTTTACAACTTTACATTGGTCAAATAAGTTGTTTTGGGGCATAATTTGTAGGTTAACAAGATGAAAAACTGTAAAAAAAAAAAAAAAAAAAAAAAAAAAAAAAAAAAAAAAAAAAAAAAAAAAAAA
>PRKT01001319.1:81756-99645 GCA_003671525.1 Saccostrea glomerata | reverse complement strand
TCATGTGGTATATGTCCCATTCAAGTCTATAGAATGCATAATTATGACAAAAGTTTTATGCTGGACTTTTCCGATTTATTAGTGTTACATTATCATAAAAAAAGTCTTAATTCGCCGAATTCTGTTCCACGTGCTGCCTTAACATACCCGCGTAATGCTATCCACACAATTAAATGAGATTATCTCATATTCATTTCAATAATCAATATATTGATACATAATAAAAAGTACCAAAAAATCCAAAATGGCAACGGCATTAGTTAAAGACGTACAACACACTGGGGGAGATAACTGTTGCGATTTCAATTGAACGTTTGACGTGACGTCAAATTTAACGTCAAATATAAAGCGTCAAAATGACGAGTAAAACGATCCCGATGTATATCAATCTTAAAAGAAAAATGGGATATGGAGCTTGGCTGTGATTATGCGTACCATACTCAATCAATAAGTATTTTTTTATTAACCCACAATTGGCTATATAACATTCCGATTAATGGTCTTCATTACAATTTGTGCATTTAAGATATAAATATTGTTTTTTTCTTCAGGGGCCTAATTAAATAAAACAACAATAAACAAACAAAAAACTTTTTACAATGTAAAATCGATGTTGTCCTCAGATCCTTACTGATCAAAGAGGAACAACTCTGAAAATGTAGGAGATGTTTATTTTCCTCCCTTTATTCACGGTTTTCCATACAGATACATTTACAGCAAGACCTGATAAATCCGAGAATTGAATATATAGACCTCATATACACAATGTAAGTATAGAATTGAAAAGAATTGTTCAATAGTACTGAAATTATTTGCATTTATGAATATCCTATTGCAGCAAATCGTTTGACTTTCTGTCAATATCAACAATGTTGGTTCGCATTTCCTCGAATCAAAACAAAACGTAGCCTATAACATGTATAAGATTTTTTAAAAAATATCATTTTGCGATTTGATATAAATTGAATTAGATGAAGAGTTCAATGTTTGATATTTTGAAGTTAATGTGGACGAATACGGAATTTTCATTTTTAACTTTAGAAGCAACGGCATTATTCAAAAGAATGCGTACAATATCATGAGGGGTGTACATCTATGCAAATGTCGATGTATCCCCACGGCCACATACTGTCTCGTTTGAAATAATGACATGAAAGAAACTACAATTATTCCATTTATATCACAGGAGAGTTGAACATACGCCATTATTTTAATAAATAAAATGAAAGAAATAAAATTAAAAATCAACAAAGTCAAGTTCAACATTATTTGAATTAATTCGTATCCAGGTTTCATGTGATCTATAAGGAATGCATAACGCATCCATATATGGAATTAACACTAAAATCCTTCATCAATTTTTTCGTGATACATATAAAAACAGTAGTCAATATTTATTCTGCATTCATGAATTTAAAAACTAATGCTTACCTCCGGGATTCAAATGACGAAATACTAGTATATTTGCACTGTAAATGACGTTTCGTCAAACGCTAATGGTCTGCGACGCAAAAAAGGAAGGGGTGGGGGTGGTAGGGGTATTCAAAAATTGCCTAAAAATCTACATGTAATACGCTTTACATGTGAAAACTTTTAAATTTGTAAGTTAATATATTTTTAAAACAAAAGCAATATTCCAATTTGATTTTTTAAAAATGTATATTTGTAGATTCATAGCAAAAATGATCGAACCCCCGTCTGAAAGACGCGCGGGAAAGTGATTTATTGAGAAAGGGTGAGGAGGTAATTTTTCGCTATTAAATCAAAACTGATCGTACAAAAATTATACAAAAAATTATGAAGATTATTTTTACTACCAGCTACCTAAAGAAAGTTTTTTACCAAAATTAAACGACAGGTTTTTTCACAAAAAGATTTTGAATTTGAAAAATACACAATTTTCAAGGCTTAGATTATTCATAGTTTTCCAGTTTAAGGTCTTTAAAAATTCTTTTGATGATATTTATATCAAAAAGATGACTGTGTTTTTGTGTTAAATGGTTTAAGGAATAAGTCAATGAAATTTCACATTTATATCTAACCTGGCTTTTTTAAAATCAAGGTTGCAGTAGTTCATAGATTAAAAATTTTCTCTCCTTGTAAATAACTAAAGGGGGGTAACTTTTGGAATTTCCTGTCCAAAAACCACTCGAACGATTTTGTCCAAAATGTGCATACATGCAGTAGATATAGTCATGTACTAAATATACAAAAATAACGAAAATTAAACGACAGGATTTTTTGGAGGTGGGTGTGTTGTACATCCTTAAAACCTGCTAGGTCGGCACCCTGCTGTCACGACAGGTGCTGTGACGTCTACCATGTGATCGGAGGTAGCATGGCAATTGGTGTCCAGTACCTTCAGGACCATCACAAAACGGGTGCTAGTCACTGCGCCCCCAAACCAGAAAGCCACATGCACGAACGCCCCATTTTTTTTACTAGCGCCCAAAGACAAATATGAGCGCCCCAAATTTAAATAACGAGCGCCTCAAACCTATTTCACGAGCACCCCAAGGCTTATAAACTTGTAAAAGAAAACGTGTTTGCTTTTAATGCATGTTTTTATTTACATTTCGGTGTCAACAAAATATCGATATGGGTAATGATTCACGAGCGCCCCAAATTATATGTTTGATGAGTGCACCAGATTTAACATACATTTGTATAATGAACGCCCCAAGATTTGAAAACAAATATTA
Source organism: Saccostrea glomerata (assembly GCA_003671525.1). Lineage (NCBI taxonomy): Eukaryota > Metazoa > Mollusca > Bivalvia > Ostreida > Ostreidae > Saccostrea > Saccostrea glomerata. The sequence goes on along the minus strand of PRKT01001319.1, from coordinate 96,943 downwards.
CGAAGCTATTAAAATATATTATATGTTTCTTGAAGGCACCATATTTCACATAACGAACGTCCCAAGATTTGAAACAAATATTACGAAGCTTATAATATATTCTCAAATTCTTTCAATTTTCTTTAGGTTCATGTATATATTGTACTCAACCGAATACTTCTTGACATGAAGAATAACAGAATGAAAGATCTACTACATTGTACGAATAGAAAATTTGAAACCTGTACATGCCTTCACTGACTTTCTTGTATGCTAGTAAACCCAAGAAAATAATGTCAACAACAAATGTTTATTTGCATATTTAATTTATTTTTACTTTTGCTCGATCTGTGAATATAAACGCACGACTGATTTGTGAGTAGTACCACGTGACTTGGTGGCAAAGGAAAATAAACATTCAACGCTCGTGATACCCCTGATATTTTAAAATTAATAATAAAAACATTTTCTAGTTCCAGCTCTTTTTATTGGGATATTTACTTCTCAAGTTGTATGTTTATTATGGAGTTGAGTAACTTGAAGCAGAATTTATTCTAATTATATTACGATTTTTAAGTTTTTGGATTTTAACATTGATGGAAGTTTGCATTTTAGGGTACTTCGATTCAGATCTAATTAAGGATTTAGATGTATAACAGGGCACTTCAAGTAAAAATGACGGCGTTTGCCGATGATTGCCGATGTCGTAACACTGTTTCTGTCTAAGAGTTATTGACTGTCGTAAACCAGCATTGCTCTTCGTCAACACGGCTTGATAGACGTTGGCATTATTCATGCCATCAGATGAGAGAAATATACTTAACAGAGGAAAGAACAAATGTTAGATTGATAGAAAACCATGATATAGTAGTTAAGTTAGACAGATTGCTGCATAAACAATCTACGAGGGTTGTCCCAAAAAGTCGTAGACAGGGAAAACAGTTTTGTTTCTCTTTGCTTTATTGAATTTCTTTCCTTGTCATAGCAAAGAGTAACATTTTATGATCATGCACATCAAGTTTCATGATGATATTACACCTTATAAGAAAATTATGAAAAAATAAAGAAAGAATATATAAGTGTACACCGGCACACGAAAGCAAGCGTAAATTACGTCTCTTATAACGCTATGATCTCTGTCAGCTTCACTCGCGGGTACTGTATTTATTAACCTGTATTAACATTCAAATAATATTTTTAAGTGATAGACCACTCTTTATTAAGGAATATATTTGATATCACTACTGTCAGTTTGTTTTATACTTGTTTTTTTAAGAAGTTTCAAATTTCAGTCGGAATTAAGTCGAAAGATCGCCTTACATTGTAGGCAGCAGAGAATACAAATTGTTTGACGTCGTTCGCGGTCCAGATTGTTCCCAATTTTCTGCGTTTATCAAACCGTACTCTTCTTCTTACATGCCCTTATTAAATATTTTCGGTACAGAAGAAAAATTCTCATTAAATATCATGCAATTTAAAGATAACGTCTTTATTAAAATCTGGTGTAAAATGTTACTTCTGTCTCCTTTTTTCCCGTCTTTGATGTATATTAACCATATCCAACACAATTTATTACATCTCCGTGCGCAGACTACGCGTTTGACGACGTCATTTTCATCATACTCAATATCAAAGATACCGTGAAAATCATGACACCAATCGTTTATTTCTAATGATATTTATATGAAATTTTGACATATTATTCATATTTTGATTCTGTTTTCAGTGATTCCAATTTGAGTACAGTGTTTTACATAGTACTAAAGAAATGAAAACAAATGTAAAAGCTATATGCGTAAATTATTCCGAATTTTGTCCGTGCGCCGACAGGCCTTATTGGCCTTCATATTAATCGTCCTAATATTATTAATATGAAAGATATGTATTTAAAAATTCACAATTTTAAAGAACACTGACTACTTTATGTCTATGCAAAATTTGGTCAGTAATGGTTGCATGTTGAAAAAAATATAAACATTGTCTACGACTTTTTGGGACAACCCTCGTATACATACTTGGGTTTTCCATGTTCTAAAAATAGCACATATTTCGATGTGTAGAGAAAATAAGGTAATTTTTTTTTCATTTCTTTAAAATATGTAATATTTTAACAGATTTTCGTTATTTCTAGTCGTTTTTCATTGAACATAGTAAAGAAACACATGGAAGTGTGCACCTATAATCATGTTAATCTAGACCGCGGTTACAGCTATAGATCAATACATGTACATGCATTGTCATTCGTTTGCATAAAAAAAATTCCTTGAGTTTTCTCTGATGAAAAAAAAAACAAAACATTTTCTGGATATAACAGATATTTTTGTTGTATAACTACATGACTGTATACTAAGGTTGTGTTTCTGTTCTGTTTAGACTCGACAATAAACAATAAGGCGCCAACTTCCACACATGTTTTTACTAAGGCGGAATACACAATAATGACATAACATACAGAATGCACATTAACAACAAAGATAATTCCGGAATACTACATTCCTCCCCTCTTAAGTTCATTATGTAATTTGACTAGAAACTTGACTGGAAACAAACAACTTAATACTGATAAATGTGTGAGTTAATTTCAAAAACATAAAATATATTACATTTACACAGTTTGCTGAGCTGTAAAACTAATTCAGTCATAATGCATGAAACATTACACAAGACATTTACAGTCGAGACAATAACAAAGAATTATTCACTATAATCGAGGTAAGGATCGTTTAAGGGGTAACATAGTCATCCAAATAAGCAGGTTTCTTCAGGGAACGAGATGATCTACGAGGGCTGGCTATGTTTGGAGCACTGGACGGTCGCGGAGTACTTGATAACGGTAGAGTCGCGTTAGCCTTGAATTCACTTTCCGGCTGTGCAGGTGTAACAGTAGTTCTCGGTGCCTCCTCTGTGGTTATTGGATCATCAAGACTTTCGCTTTCATCCGGATTGTCGGATACCATCTGTGGTATGAAATGTCCCTGTTTGATATGAACAACATATCTGCGAGCAGTTACGCCGTCTGGAAAAGCAACTTTGTACGAGACTGGTCCCGTCTTCTGCATTATTTCTCCACATTTCCACCGTCCACTTGGAAAGCTTTTTGTTAGGACTGCATCACCTTCCGTGAATGTTCGTCCTTTCGCATGTAGATCATGATACTTTTTGAATTTCTTCTGTCGACTTCCAACTCGTTCTCGAATCTCAGGCTTGACGAAATCCAGCTTTGTGCGCAATTTACGATTCATAAGTAGCTCGGCTGGAGCAACGCCTGTTGTGGTCTGGGGTGTAGTGCGGTAGTTTAATAAAAATCTTTGCAATTTGGTCATCAGTGTACCAGGCCCTTTGTCCATCTTCTTCATCCCTTCCTTAAAAATTCGCACTGCACGCTCAGCCAAACTATTAGATGCTGGGTGATATGGTGAGGTCTTCACATGTCGAATACCATTCTCTGATGTAAAAATTGCAAATTCATGACTTGTGAAACAGGTCCCATTGTCTGTGACAAGTACATCGGGAATTCCATGTGTAGCAAACGCTTGTCTGATTTTTTCAATTGTCACTTCAGATGTAGAAGTAGATGTCTTAAACACCTCGATCCATTTGCTGTTCGCATCAATAATGATCAAAAACATGGCTCCCATAAATGGTCCTGCGTAATCGGCATGTATTCTTGACCATGAACGATCTGGCCACTCCCAGGGGTGTAATGGTGCTACTGCTGGCGTTGAACTTTGCATCTGACAATCTTCACATCCAAGTACTTTTCTCTCGATGTCTTCATCAAGTCCAGGCCACCATAAGTAGCTCCTTGCTAGGCTTTTCATCCGGACTATTCCAGAAATAAATTATAAATTCATAAACAAGCAATTATAAACAGTTATTAAATTCGTAAGATAATACCATGACAATCCATGACATACATTATGCCAAATTTTTAAAAATACATGAAAAATCTGTTTTATGACTTTCAAAATATTAGCGTCAATACTGTATTTCATTGTTTGACCTTTCAACTTAATACAAATTTGATACAAACCAAATAATTCATGAAGTAAATAAAGTATCGATATATAAATATGCATATCCAGATTTTCCCTAACGCCAATGCCATGTGCGTTTGTGCACTTAGGATTTATAACAGAAATATGCAAAAATCAAGTATAGACAACAGTTAAGACTTATCGTATGCAATAATTATAAAGTGATTACAAATATGCAAAGGAAAAACTTACTCTTTGGGCCTTCAAACAATATATAAGGGGCAAATATACCTTCGAAACAAAACGTGGGGTCTTCCCGGAAATACAGTACAGGTATAAAACAGAAAATAAAACTAAAACCCACATGGACAATTTCCTTGTCACCACAGTAATGTTGCCAGGTTTCCTTATCCTCTTCAAAGGAATCTATTTTCCCGAATACTGCTGCCATCCTCATATTTTAATCCTCGTCGCCACTGTTCTGTTTAGACTCGACAATAAACAATAAGGCGCCAACTTCAACACATGCTTTTACTTGGGCGGAATACTCAATAATGACATAACATACAGAATGCACATTAACAACAAAGATAATTCCGGAATACTACCGTTTCCAAAATGAAAAAAATAATTTCCTTATTCTAAATTAAAGGTTTATAAAATACCCGTAACAGAGAGGAAATTAATAAAATAAAATAAAAAAAAGAACACAACTTTATGGAATAAATAATTTCTACTATTATTTAAAAAGAAAAAAAAAATAGGGAAAACACATTTTTTTTAAACCAGGTATTTATTTCATAGAGAAAAAATGGATGGGGAAAAACCATACTTTTTAAACTAACATAAGAACAAGATTACATGTACATTTTTTTTATCTCCCAGAATTGTTCTTGTACAGGTGTATAAATTAGTTTTTTTTCAAGGTTAAAAGGTCAAGGACATTGTTAAAAATATTATAAGGCTTATTTATCTATGTTGTTTTACACACATCAATATATAAGTATGGCATAATCATACTAATAGTGTTGAGATTGAAAAGTCATATTTGTGTGTCAGCAAACGGATACTAAAATTGGGGGTAGGGGAAGTAAATGCTAAATTACTCCAAATATCCTGGTAAAAAATATTTTATGTATTTTATTTTTGTATAACATTGATTAGAGTCATTTTCTATCAAAGAAATTTTTAGCCCACTCTTTTCTTTTTTTAATTAAAAAAATTAAAAATTAATTGTTTTTATAAGAAATACACATTAAGAATTGAGTAACGTATGTTTATCTTGAAAATTTATTAATTAATTGTAATTTTTGAAAAAAAAGTCTTATTATAAAGCGTCTATGTTATTTTTGTTCATCTAAAGTAAAATTACAGTCTGAAAGTGAGTTTATTTCACAGATTTCCTCTTCTGGTATAACACACCCTTCACTGTTTCCAACAGTCGGGGTATGATTTGAAAATTTTACTTTTTTCAGATATGTCTGGACAAAACTTTATGTAACTTTGGACATAAAGCCTCCAAACACTAAAGATAAGGAAATATAAAGTAAAATTTTATTTTTCAACAATGTTTGTTATACATCTAATACCTTAAGGCGGTGTTTTTCCATGTACTTTTTTGCTCTTATTCCATTTTCAATATTCATTGTAGGCAGAGTCGAAAAAATTAATTTGTTTCCATTTTTTTTTTCTATTGCATCTTGCATTATTTGTATGTAGCTTATAAATGAAGCATGTTAATATTTTCTTTTGAAATAAGTTCTTACCATTTTTTCCCTTTTGAAACAAGTAAAATCATTGATTCCAGCATATGCATAAATGCTAATATTACTGTTTTCATTTGCAAATTGAGGAAATGTTTGAAGGATGGTGATCATCCTTACTTCAGGGTATGTTTTTACTCATGCATTTTCAACAGACAGAGTTTTCCCTCTACTGTTCGCAAATATTTGAACAGATTCCACATCTACAATGAAATATTTATAACACGGCTCAGTCCCTACTACCATCACTTTGGATTTTCACATATCCCAGATTCCGAGGTTTTTTTCTGATTTTCAAAACCATTTGGCCAGTAATGGTGAAACTAATATGGGAGCAGCCTTAGGTACTGTAGATTCAGGTTTGTTCAAACACGACGCCCGATGATAGGGTGTGGCCACAATGGCTGATCAAAGTTTTACATAGGAATCCATAAAAAAAAATCTGTTAGAAATCCTTTCAAGATCAACACAGCTATGATTGGTAATATGTAAAAATCCAGAGTTAATTCAAGTTTCTTAATATCATGACCCCCTGGGTGTCATAACGGGCAATCAAATCTCTATATATAATATGTGGGAAAAATCTTTAAAACTCTTCTTCTTACGTATGGCAATATTTAACATGTATGCTTTATTTATATAGAGACAAGAAATAAAAATATTCAAATTCCCCCTCGCCCAACAAGTAAAAATGTTTTCAATGCTGAAATTATTTGTTTTTATCAATTAAAATATAACAATTATTAAGAAACACAATTTTAAACAGTTAAAATCATTTAAACATCGTTTAGTGGGTAGGTCAATCAAAAGGTAAATATCCATAGCAAAGGTGTAGAAAGTATTGACTCATGTCACTCTTTCCAGACTTTAAACAGAATAGTTGTGAATCACAAATTTTCTCCACAAATACAGTTACATGTCATTAGTGTCCACTTGCATTGCCCTCACATTCAATCACCTTAGGAATCACCTTGTAGAGGTGGTTTATGTACGCATTACACTTGTCCACAGTCACTGAATTCCAGAAGTCAAGGATTCATTAATGAGGTCCTCTTGACTTCTCGGTTTGACTCTTCTTCGGATATAAATTTGAGAGTAGCCCACACGTTTTCGATTGGATTCATGTCCTGATATTCAGGTAGTATGACCCAGTGGTTTACTCCGTTGTCCACCTTCCATTGTCTTGGTGTGTTGACCTAGTAGTCTACTCCGTTGTCCTCGAGCCATTGTCTTGTTGATCGACTAACATGTTTCGGGTCGTTATCCTGCATCAATCGGTGGCCATCGGGATAGACATCAAGAACGAAGGGGAGGAGTGTAGACTGGAGGATGGTTTGGCAATACGTACTGTCAATGATTTCAGTAAAGATAAGAATTCCAGTTAGTCCTTTCCGTGACATGCCGGTCAATACATGTACCTGAAATAGAATATAACAAGTGTTTAAGGCATTGTGATGTAATTGTACCTTTAACAAACTTTAGTATTTATAAAATATTCATCATGTTAACATGTTCATATGCGAAATTCAATCTGCTTCGTTAATTTATTTAGACACGACCAGCAGGGATACTGAAATTCATATAAATTACTAAACATATAGTATACTTTAAATTCCAGAGACAGTGTTCACTAGGCTTATGTTTCTTCTGTCAATTGTCAGTTAGATGTACATGTACGCCGTCCCGAGAAAAATGTTTAGGCGTTATCCACAAACAATCGTAAAACGTGATACCAGAAAAGTCTGCGCACAATTCAGCTAAAAGTTCTGTTGATATCACATTTCAGTCTGTTGTACTGCCCCTTGGTTATATTTCGTTGGTTTATATGTCTCGACATCACCGATCCAGTGATAACACGATGTACTCATGTCTGTTCCCTAATCTGTGAAGCTAGATGGGTTATTTTTTCACTAGGCCTTGTATTAGATACTATGTCGTTTCCTCAAATCTGTAAGAACACTATTTTTGGCTGAAAATTAACAATGATGTGAAGATCTTAACGCATGGTGACGATTTTCTGCCTCATACTCCGAATACATGGGTCTTGCTTTCTCTCACAAAGTGGTCAATACAATAACATGAAGGCGAATATAGCTGTGATGGTAGCAGGGGGTATACTGTACACTCAATACACTCATGGAAATGAGGTCAAGGTCATGACCTGCACCTTTGAAATAGGGTCAAGGTTATGACCTTAATTCCAAATTTCACTGATTGGTCAACCTTATTCCACGTGAGGGTCGTGATCATGACCTTATTTTGTTAGGTCTGGCCTTGGCCGATCAATTTAAGGAAGGGCAACTTGATGAAAAAGTCAGGACACAGGACATACATAATAAAAAAAGAGGGTAAATTTACAAGTGACAAACATTTGGACCATGGCATCATTTCACCAACTTTTTGAAAGTCAAGTCCTTTTTATGATATATTTTGAGTGAAAAAAAAATATAGTTGCTATGTAGGACACTTGGATAGTACTTCTCAAATTTATTAAGATAATAACTTATCATTTACCTTAATTCTGTAATTATGTAGTCTTCAACATCAATAAACCCATTGCTTCATGTAGCTGTCGAATTATCGTTATTTTCTTTGTGACTTCTATAGGTAGCAGTCTGATTTTCCGTCATAGCGTACCCTTCTAGAGTAGTTGCTTTTAATACCACAGTGCGGGTATCACCGGTCTCAGGTTTTAGTCATGGAATATCTTTATTAAAAACGAGAAGTAGAGTTTGAAAAATAAATGAATTTGAATAAACAATTTAATGCTGAAAACAAATACAGTAACAAGTGATATGTATACCTTTGAAATACAGGTGTTTGTTCTGATTTTTGAGGATTGTCTTTAAAACTTATGGAATTTGAAGAATATCTAAAATTGTTAGAAATGCATTAGATAAATTTTGATTATTCTATGGATGATACAATGATACTTTTTGTTTTGTACTAAAATAAGGAAAAATTTACAATGCCAAACAAATAAATAATTTTTAAGTCGGTACAATTTTGCGTTTTTTGATGCTGATCGCAGTAAAACGTGCGATTTTATTATACTCAGAACTTACTCGACATCCAAATCAGGAAGATCGAGTTCTCTCTGTAGTTTTTCCCCATTCCTCTTCGAATCTAAAAAATTTTCAAAACTATTTTCTTTTTTGAACTGAGAAAACTTTTTCTTGTTTTTTATGAATCGGTTGTGGTTGTTGCTTCGGTGTACACATTTGTATTCTTGGATGTAGTGGTTGTTTCTGTAGCAGTTCTTTCAGAGTGGGTCCCGTGCATTTACGTTCATTATTTTTCAAATTGTCCCTTAATTAAAAAAAATGTTTATGTATAAAAGGTAATGTGGACTCTTTGTTAAGGTCTTCCGTTTCCAACGGAAGACCTTCTACTGATTCTGTTGGTCAAGATTCTTATTCTTTTTTTTTCTTCTGCTTCTTAGACCGCAACTTTGAGGCCTCATATCTCACTCATTTCTCAACGGATTTCGCTCAAAATTTCAGAGGTTATAGACGTTTATAAACACTACCAGAATGCTGACTAAAATTTCAAAAAGTCACTTCCGGTTTTGAGTTATTTCCCTTTAAACGAAAATTTATAGGCTTTCGTTTCCGGATAAAGGCTCAGAGACCACAAAAGCTGAAGCAGAATTTTTACTGATTTTAAGTAACAGAATGATTGAAGTTGTGCACATCGGTTTTTGTTTTTCGATTTCTATATTAAAAATGGCGCTTTATAGGGGTCAAAAATTAGAACGCCTAAAAGAACGAAAATTTACACATATTTCCCTTTTTATCTTGAAAACTAAAAATATTTTGTTAAGACATAATGAAAAAAAAATGTGCCCAATTGCAAGGGCTTTAAAATAATGATATTCAAAAGGGGCTGGCCCCTATAATTAGGGCTCTATGGAACTTGAAAGATTTTGATTTATAACTCAAAAACGGTAAATATTGCGATCTAGATCTTACGAACAAAATTGTTCTTTTACACCTTTTTGATCTGATGAAAATGCTGTTTTGTTCGATTATGCCGGGAATATTGCGTAAGGAGGCAAGGTAAACAGGTAGTGTTTTTCCGATTACATTCTCCTTGTTTGTTTACAATTATATAACACGCCTCCCTCGATATCACGGGGCAAAGTCGGTCACCGGGAATCAATCTGCGGGTAATCCAGCGACCCACAGTTATACACAAATAAAAACACAGAATGGTTAAATGCATTCTTTAATATATAAAATTGTATCTTAATACTATTTCTGTCCTATGAAATTATTATTTTGTTTGAGTCTAACGTATTATAGGAAAGAAAGCTAGACAGTCCTCATCTTGCTATTGAAGGAAAACTCTGTAGTCTTTATGCGCAGAATTGAAGTAAACTTGCCGTAAGTAATAAATATTTTACAATGCTGTATCATATCTCTTTTATTTAATTAGGTTCTAAACGTGTTCTTTGGTTCCCGTTCAGAGTATTCAATGGCATCATTTTCCTTTTATTAATCAAGATCTTTCCAAGAGAAAGAGTTTTAGAAAAAAGCACGAGTATCTTTTCTTCGTTAAAATATGAACACAAACAATATGAACGAAAACCATACACGCCCGGATCTCATAAAAAAAACTTTCAAAGAGTCCAATAATACAAAAATTATTTACCGCGCGATTCTCACATTCACCTGGAACCCAGATTTTTAGCGTGTGTACCATTGCGTAATCTTACGATTACACGTGTCCAAGAAAATCTAGAGCGACACACCGCGGCGAACCATTGACCCCGTAGTCATAGACAAAATAATTGGTGTATTAAAACTATTTTACAATTAATGGAAAATTTTTATTGTCGGATATTTGAGATTACATGTAATATGTTGGCTTATCTTTGTTTTAAATTTGATTGCGATACTTGTTTATCTAAAACAGCTATCTAGGCTTTGTGTGTGTTTACAATTACGCCACCAATCATTCCTTCAATCGCTTGTTGACATTTATTTGCACAGCGTGGTCGAATGTTAAATCTAATTTCACAAACTTACGGAAAACATTATTTTCTGTAAGTAAATCAAATCTTTCAAGAATATTTTAAAATATCTTAGGTTAGACTTTAGAACAAAACGCTGGGGTATTTATTTTATATGTAAATTCATCAATTTTCCAATTTTTATAGTTCGTTAGTTCAATGTGTAATTTTACTTTTCATTTTGACGATTCATAGCGTAAGGACTGGCGATCTGCGGTTACTTAACTTCAACCGATATTGATTTAAATGCACAAGCTTAATTTGTGATTTTAACACACAATTAATATGTTTTTAACACAAATTTTCCCAAACACATTTTATTTTATTGGCTATTTCAGTTTTAAACTTTTAAAGAAAATCTTCCGAATCATAAGGATCTAATTAGAATTATGCTCAATGAAATGGACTAAACATCGATTAGTATCTCCGCACCTGTAAACTTCATAAGTGATTTCTGTGCTTGCACAATGATGCAAGATTTTAAATCTATGAATTTAATTTGTGAAATAATTTATTCAAAACCTGTAAATTATTAGTAAAGTGTACTTACCTTTTAATTGATTTTAAAAATATCAGTAGCAGGTTATACAATGAACATATAAGTAGTAATAAACCCGCATCATATGTACGGAATCGAAAATTTAAGAACTTATATAACAATCTGCAGCTACATGTACTGAATATCAGAAGTTTATCATGTAATTGCACACTTTTATTTCCTATTTTAAACTGTTAAAATCATAACCGGCACCATAGTTAAACATTAATTGTCTTATGATCGGCACTAAGGGCCTTTGAGCAGGGAGGGATCTTTTTAGTGCCAGCACCTTAAGCGACACAGGACCTTGTTTTATACGGTCTCATCGGAAGAACAGGTTCCCATGTCCCACAGTGGGATTCGAAACCACGACGTAAGGAGCTGATCCTTACCTCGCGACTATGGAGCAGTCTCTCTAATCACTGCCAACCTTGGGGGATATATAATGAAAACAATGAAGAAAACGGTCAGTTAAAAAAAAAGAATGGGTCGTTTAGAAATATTATTCTTACGAACTTCAGGGCAAGTATGAGAAACCATATTTATGAAAGCTTCCTGATATAAAAAAAATTACTTTTTTTTCAAATCATGACTACAGTTTTCCCTTGCAAAGTGATTGTGTATTTTTGGGGGTAGTGTGGATGGGACGGGGATGAAACGGTCTGTTTAATTGTCCATATGTCTGTCTGTCCCTGTGAAAGTTTTTCCCAGAAGGCCAGGCTATAACATAAAGAAACTATAAGCTTGTACTCGATACAAAGATTTCAAACGATCCTAGGATGTGTCATTGTATTTATTCAAGGCAATATTACGGGGAATTCAAGATCACTGGAGAAAGAATTAATGTTTTGTTGCATTCATTTAGATGTAATCAAGCTTGATACAGAGATTGCTTGTGATAAAAAGTTTTTTTTTACGATTTTGACTCAGAAAGTAGTATTTTTTCAATCTGACTATATTTGTTTAAGTTCATACTTGATACAAATTGACTATAGTCCGCCGGTTTTCAGATTACTTAAAATAAGGTCATTTTAACAAATTCAGGGCCAATGACAGAAAAGTTGTAAAACACCTGTCAGAGTTATGAATTTCTAAAAGTTGTTTCAGATTGAGGGTTTGTCTTGATAACGAGCCAAGGTTATTCTGTTAAAATCAAGGTCACTGACAGACGAAATCTGTTCTTTTCCAGGCTATGAACTAGTAAGTGAAAATCATTGGAGGCTCTTACTTGAAACATAGATTACTTATGATTGGAGGATGTGTCATGTCACCCTGATCAAAGGTCTTTCTGGCAAATGAAGGTCACTGAGAGAGAAAAAATGTTTAAGCAAAACTTTGTAATTAAGATTCACTGGAGGCTCGTGATAAGAAGAAAAGGTTGTTTACATAAGAAAGTGCAGTGACCTTGACCCAAGGTCGGTACTTCCTGTCCACAGCTCCAACGGAAGACCTACTCGTTGCTTTGCAACGAGCTCGGCTCTAGTTTTAATAATAATTGTATTCATATAAGATGCATGTTTTTCAGTTTTTCTAAATGCCTAAATCATGAAAAAAATAATACAAAATAACTAACTTACATGAATGTCAACTGTGTCTCAGCCATTCTTATCTCTAAATCAGAAAGAGAATTCTGGATTTGATGAACGAAAAATCTTTAACCTTATATATGATAAGATATACAGTGCCTTAAATTCATCATTAAGCTGACTACAAGTATTTTTTTTTTACCTTAGAGAAAAGAGTCTTTTAAAATGCGGAGAAAACATTATTTAGCAGATCTATATTCTATATTTTACTCCCTTAACCCTGTTCCTACATGTGAAAAACATTGGCGGATCCAGAGGGGGGGTTCCGGGGGTTGGAACCCCCCCTTTATTTTTTGCCAAGTGGAGAGAGAGAGATGATAAAACGTTTTCGAGATTATATGTTTGTACGTCTTATCTATTGATTGATAGATTCTCACACATTTAGTAATAGTTTCCTCCAATAACCTCCTCTAACATATTTTTTAAGAGAGAATAGTAGAAAATATTCTACTTATTTTTATATATATTGTATATGATATGTAACATGCGAGGTTTACATGTAATTTGATATTAAATTCCCCGATCTTTGGCTGTGTTGGCTATATATGTACCGTTTTTATCATATCTTTATCAATTGAACGAACTAACATGTAACTCTTTGTTTTAAAGCCCACCCGCACCCCAACCCGAAAAAGTTTTTCAAATTCTTAAAGAAAATTAAATTCTTTATAATCTTCGGAAGTGATACGAATCCATTCAATTTTAAGGCTTCCGTAGTTGTTGATTTTTTTTGTTTTTGTTTTGTTCGGAATGGGGGTACGCTTTCCACAACCTTAGATCTGTGAATCTTTGCTTGAGAATATGTATTGGGGGGGTTAGAGGGGCATAACCCTGGAACCCCCCCTTTCAAAAATTGCTGGATCCGCCCCTGAAAAATATGTGTCACTGAACAAGAGTTATGATGTTTGAATTACAACAGAATCTTTGTTTTATCGAACTGATGCTGAGGAAAGTACATTGATATGCATGACCTTAGAAGTTTGTTCTTATTTTGTGTCACCGGGAACAATGGTCGTCATATACAACATATATTTTGTGCATCAAATAGACCTTATGAAAGCAATATTTACAAGAAAGGTCTATTTTATTTTTGATCTCTATGGTTATTACGAGTAAAAAAAAAATGTGCACATTTCATGACCTCTTTTGATGAAAAGAAAATTATAATTAAATTCAATTATGTGCTGCGTAAATTTACAGTGTTTTCAAAGACCCTTTTTTTTCTTTTTGAATATTTTTCCATTCACACATAAAAAAATAAGTTTCATAACGTCCAAAACTTTCAAGAAAAAAACTGAAACTATCCGGAAATAGAGAGACTAAAGTTGGATCCGTGCTTTACAAGATCTTATGTCAAATCGAGGCAGTAGCTGTAGAAGGCGCGGTTGAGTAAGCGGCAGTCATGAGGATTGTTCTAATCCTTGAGACTTCTATCTTGGCCTGTAGACTCCACGCAGACCGTTTTGTACGCCATGTAAAGAATTTATTAGCATGCATTATGCCAATTGCCTAGCGGCGGCCCCCTCCAGGTGCGTGTTTATACGGGGACCGGCCAACACCATTCTCGTCGCAGATTGTGATGTTAAGGTTTTTCACCTACATGTCCAGAAGCCAATCTTAAACAAAAACCATTTATAGCTTACTTTGGAAAGTTTTTATTTTCATTGCAATTTTTAAGAATTATAATCATTTTGTTTTTAATTATAAGATCATTCCCCCTGATAACTGATTTAACTAAGTTTTGAATTATTATCAACCAAAGATGGTAATTTCAATTTTATTTTACACAGAATTTGAAATAACTGATAGGTTGCTGGTCAGAGGGAATAAATTTCTTAAATTAAGTAATAATAATCTCAATGAATAAACATAGTGTAAATGAAAATCTAAATAAATGAAAAAATATCTTGGAAAGAATTATTAAGGTCTTCCGTTTCCAACGGAAGACCTACTGATTCTGTTGGTAAAGATTATTAAGGTCTTCCCACTTCCTTCGGAAGACCTTAATATGTTTTTCTTATGTTTCCTATTATTATTATTATTCCCTTTTCATAGTACACGTGATTTCTCGAAAACTACTGGACTGATTTCAAAGATTTTTTCAGATTTTTTTTTTTGAGGACCTTAGATCACTTATTTTAAAAGGTCCTAAATATAGGGAACCCCGATCCTTCAACTGGCGTCAGAATTTCATAAATATTATGGATTCTATTGAAAATTACGCCAGACGATGGGCTAGATATGAAAAAGAAGACATTGACACCTTGTCAGAATGGATTAAATGTATCAGATCCATGTTAAAGTCACGTATTAAAAGATTGAGGGGCAAA